>JAEANM010000051.1:0-53799 GCA_017656035.1 Myanophis thanlyinensis | reverse complement strand
CACCCACACACACACACACACACTTTCTTGGGCCTTGCCCTTGAGCTTCCTGTTCCTGTGGCAAGAGCATGTATTCTATTGGTTGTCAGACTCCCATGGGGCCATGTGGGATCAAAGCCAAGGTTGTCTGACTGTCCCAGGCTTGGTTGAATCTTTCTGAGTGATGCAGTGAAGGACAATTCATATTGTGGCTGAATGGCTTTGCTCTGAAGGATAATCCCATCATCCTGGAGCTGAGGTCTTTTGTTTTGTAGATAGTTTGGCATAGTCTTTTGTCTTGTAGATAAGCTGGCACCAAAATATCTACTGGGGGGCAAGGAAGCTGAGGCTGAGTTTCTGTTTCCTTTAAGATTTTTTTATTTCTCTTTTAAATATTCTGCCTTTTTAATATTCCTAAAATATTTCATTCTTCTAGGATAGGGCTGGATGCTAACTTTCTACAGCCTTAATCTTAAATCTACTTATTTTCCCTCTATATAATTGCTCAAAATTCCAGTTAAAAAAAAACCCTCAGTGCAAGGCAGAATTATGAAAAATGTTGGTTTCTTTCTTCTGCTTGTTAGCAACAGTTTCTCTTTTACTATTATCTCTAATCCTAACTTAAAAATAAGACATCAATTCAACTTTCATTGTCAAGTTTCATTATATTAACAGTTGGATATATTGTTTTACAAATCAACACATGTAAATATAATGAAATAATAAAATCTGAAAGAGAAAGACCACCACACAAAAATGGACACTCTAGATACTAACGAAGAGCCCTGATGGCACAGTGGTTACAATGCAGTATTATAGGCTAACTCTGCCTACAGCCTGGAGTTTGATCACAATACAGCTCAAGGCTGACACAGCCTTCTATCCTTCTGAGTTTGGTAAAGTGAGGACCCAGATTGTTGGAGGAAATATGCTGACAATTGTAAACTGTCTAGAAAATGCTATAAAAACACTGCAGAGCAGTAGATTGGTTAAAAGCTATTGCTATTAAATCAAGCTTTCTCAGAGAAACAGCTTACCTTTCTACCATACGATCACGGTATCGTTTTTTTTGCCTCTCTTGAGTTTTCTTCCCAGCCTGCAATTTGCGTTTAATTTGGCTGATTTCTTCTTGAATTGTCAACGCACCTATATATATATATATACTTCTATATGCATACATATTGAAACAATATCTATTATTTTAAATATCTAAATAAGTTCTAAGAACTTTAAAGAAGCATATGAACAGATTTACTCATGCAATCTTTAGAGTGATGTTCTTATTTGCTGTTACAAATTAGCACTAGGTGTTATAAAACTTATTTCTTTTGGTCATAAAATGTAGCTAATATATTTTACAATTTATTCAGTAAAGATTGGTTACAAGTCCTATGTTGTTCAATGTGCTGATCAGGAGTTAGACATTACCTTACAGGGAATAGGCTTGTTCTACTACCATCAAATTTTGGGCTCACATCCATAGTTATATCTATAACCTCAGTTTTGAAATATAGTAAGGCATCAAGAATTAGAATGTCTGCGTGGGAGGTGGTCAAGAGTTATTAACACAGAAAATATGAATTTACATCTGATTGCAACAGCAGATTATCAATAATGTACTTATTTGCAAGCCTTTTAATTTCTTATCATATATGGTCAAACGACTTTCATTTGTAAAGTCAGATGATATAATTTATTAATATTGAACACTACAAAATAATTTAGTATTGTATTGTTTCTTTGTTCATTATTGTGCTATCACCATTAGTTTTTATTTGATAAAGAAAAAAAGATGACTATTAATGATTCAATTGCCCTTAGAATAAACATAATTAAAACTGATAAACTGATTTTAATATTTTTTATGCTTTAATGTTTTATGCTGTAAGCTGCTCAGAGTTGTTGGATATGAGGGCAAAACTGAATTATAGTTTAAACTAATCTTGGATTTGATCCCATATACAAGCTGTAAACAGAGACATCTTCTCCATCTGTTGTCTTCTAGATCAGGGTCCTCAACCCCCAGGCCACAGCCCACTACCAGACTGTGACCTTTTCAGAACCAGACTGCCCAAAGCACAAATGGAGTTGTGCATGTGTACGTCCACTTGCCTGCCACTTTTACAGAACCATCCCTTCTCTGTCTCCCACCAGTCCACAAAACCAGAAAGGTTGGGGAACTCTGCTCTAGATATGTTGAACTACTGTTCCCATGCAATTACAGTAGTAGTTAAATGTATGTTGATTGCACCATGTTGGGGAACATTAAATAAAACTGAAGACTGCACAATTTCCCTGAAGGATTTGCTGCTTACATATAGTGTGAATCTATTTTGGTTGACATTTTTGTGATCAATGTATATGATTTGATAATTCAGTTGAAGTTATTCCATACTATTTAAATACAAATTCAGTGGATTATAGTCCTAAAATATTTATTATTAGAATACAATACAAGCTAATTAAAGAGCATTCACTGATTAAAGTGATAAGATACATTGCCCTTTAAAGGTTAAAGGATATTTTTCCCCCTCTGACATTTGTAAAAAGGAGGAGGTTTTGAGTCTAATTAATTTATTATATTATTATCTATTGCTGAGATTGCAGTGATTTTGGGAATAAAAAGTTTGAAATAGTATTTTCCATTAAAAAAGAATAAAATTTGTTCTAGGGAAGTGTTAACAGTTACCATTTTGCAATAAATTTTGCAACTCTACTAATTTACCAGTAAGCATTTTGATCATGATGAGTTTTCATAACAAATACTAAGAAGACAATTTAGTTTTATTAAGCCAGATTATGGCCTAACCTGTAAGCAAACTATTTATTTGTACCCCATGACTATCATTGAGTGTTGTATCTTATGATAGCTGACGAATGTACCATTTCCTTTAAAGACAGCATATACACCAGGCCAATAAAGAATTCTAATATTCTAATCTAATAAATTTGGCATTAAAGATGAATGAAATACTTCCATTTGTAGTAAAATAGGTATTATTTTTTACAATCCCAGTTCTTGCTAATAACAACAAATCTATGCATATTTATACTTGCCTTTCTCTGATTCTTCTTTTCTTTCTTCATCTTCAGCACCTTCTCCCTCCTGAAATTATAATTAAGAACAATGAAGAATGGGACTTATAGTCAAGGTCACAACAGATCAAGTAATCAGAAGTACTATCTAGAAGTACTTCTCTAGTACTAGAGAAGCTATCAAGATGATTTAGAGCAGGGGTGCCAAACTCGCGTTGACATGGTGGCGTCATGTGACATATCAGGACTTTTTCCCCCTTCGCTAAACCAAGTGGGGGCAGAGCCAGCACGTGACCCATCTGGCCTGCAGGCCGTGAATTTGACAGCCCTGATTTAGAGTGAAACAAAAATGCTATTAGGCTAATTAATATAACAAAATACAATTGCATGATTAGGGAACTACAAAGTCATAAAATGCTGCCACCTCTGTTCAAGTCACCAACTCATCACCTTTACATTTTTTAATTAAGAAAAATATCAAGACAATCACATTGCCAAGAATTCCTATTTAGCACAGCTCAGTAAAATTCTGTTGGCATTACTTGTGGGTGCCAGCAAGATTTTTAAAGTGTAATAGTCACATTTCTAAATTATTTTTGGTAGCTGAATTTTTTTCTTCAGAACGGGTGAGTTTAATTAGATTAACTGTATTTCCAGTATTTACATTGGTCCATCAGTCTGGCAAAGTATATTTAAGTCCTTATCCTATATCTCTGGAGATTTGTTGTTTTAAAATTGTAGATTCCAATGGTTTACTTATTATCCCTATACTTGATTTATAACCATTTAATGATCAGTTACAACAGTGCTGAAAAAAGTGACTTATGACTGGTTTTCACACTTATGACAGTTACAACATTCCTCATGGTCACATGATCAAAATTCGGGCAATGCCAATTGGCTTGTACTGTTGCACTGTCACAGGATCATGTGATCACAAACTGTAACCTTCCCAACCAAGTTCTGACAAACAAAGCCAATGGTGAAAGTCATATTTGCTTAATGACTGCATAATTCACTTAACAACCACAGAAATTCACTTAACAACTGTTGCATAAAGTCATGAAATGAGACAAAACTCACTTAACATCTTCCTCGCTTAGCACTGGAAATTTTAGGCTCCATTAAAGGACTACCTGTACTGTATATATGCATGCATGTATGTCTGTGTGTGTATGTGTGTATATATATACAAAGAGAGAGAGAGAGAGAGAATATATATACACAATATCTCTCTCCATCTAACTTAAATGGAACATAATATAATAAAGAAGATCAGAATCCAATCTTTTTTAAATTTATGCCCTTTGGAGCTGTTCTTGTATTTTCAATTTTGGCATTCTTACTAGAACATTTCTGAAGTCCTGAGAAGGTTGTATATTGCAAATCCATTTAAAGGAAATTCAGATTAAAAAGTAATGTTTTAGATACATACAATAAGCCCAATTTCTCACCTTGCAGTATCCTTTTTTGCAACTGGTATCTCATTTACAGATTAGATGAGGAACAGCACCAATTATACACAGGACTCAGCTCCACTCTACCACTCAATATTAACTTTATAAGACACTTCTGCTTATCTTTACTCTGAGTCTTAGTGTTTCAATTTTTCTAGCCATTTCATTTAATGTTCTGCTAGGTATTTGCAACTACAGTCTGACTCTTTGAATGCCCAGCAAGTTTCACTTAGTTTACTTGAACTAGTTCACTAGTTTACTTAGTTTACTTTAGTTTACCTATGTAGTTACCACACACGCTTTATTTTATCAATACTTAACTCATTCGCTTTACATGACTAGCCTGCATTTATGGTTTATGAGAAAAATGACTTATAAGAACTTTTACATTAATTCCTCAAAGCAATTTGGTATACGTTTTTATTCTAAAGGACCAAAGAATCCACAAAACAGCTCATCAAAGCTATCCTTCCACAGATTAGTTCTATAAAGATTTAATCAATTATTTCTCTTTTGCAATCACCAGTGTAGTTTAATAAATCTTCATACAAGTGGAATTTTGGTTATAACTATGTACTTCAGAAGCCTAACAAGATGTAGAAACCACCAAAGTAAATCTGACTGAATAAACTGAAAAAATGACATAGGTATACCAGTTATATCATTGTAGAATCTAGAGCAGTGGTGGCGAACCTTTTACTTACCAAGTGCCAAAAAGTATGCGATTTGCACTTGCCATCCGCACATGCACCATCTGCGCATGCATGCAGATTTTGCACATGCAATGCACATGCACTGCATGCAGGCACTCACACACACAAGTGATCGCATGTGCATGCGCAGGAGAGCTCCAAAGACCAGCTGGATTTCCTGCTGCAATCATGTGCATGCACAGCGGAGGCTCAAAGAACAGCTGGGTCTCTGCAATCACATATGCATTATTGTATGTGCATGCTCAGCTGGAGGTAAATTGGTCGACAGCTTGTGTGCCCAGCAAGATGGCTCTGCGTGCCACCTGTGCCATAGGTTCGCCATCATGAATCTAGAGTATACTATTGAACAACTGCTCCCTTAGAAACCCCATTTTATATATACCCTACTGTAAAGTAGATGTTTCCCACTCAGAAATTAAAGTGCCTTGAGAGAGTTTTGTTCTTTAAGCATTCCTTCAAAACTGCCCTAGTCTCTGCTCTTTGTTCTTTGTTCAACAAAAGAAGGAGCAATACATCATTCATCGCTACACAGGGTTAGCTTGCCACAGCTTTCCAATCCTTATTTCTATTATATCAAATGAGAATGATAATCTTTGTAGTAAGACTAAATTCAAACTCACATTTTTAGAACCCTTCTCAGCAGCTTCTCCTTCAGGCCCTTCTTCTAAAAAGAGCAGCATATCAGATGACTATGCATAATACAAAATAGCTGAAACATTTAGTCAAAAATATTGGTTTTTATATTGTCACTCTAAGTATGCAATGAAAATAAAATAGAATTACTTCTCAGTCTAGGTAGACCTTAGAGGTAAGTTCTTACCATTATCAGAGTCTGAGTTATCTGAATTATCTGTTTTTGCTGCTTTGCTATCAGGTTCATCAGAACTGTTAACTTGTTTACGTTTATTACCAGTTGGCTCATTCTTTATTCTTTTCTTCTATGGAGAGAAACATAGGAGTATATTCAGCCTTAGGTAATATCTAATTATTTTCTTATTATCAATAAAAATGTATATTGAGACATACTTTTTTATACTCAAATTTACCTCAAACAGCTAAAAACATGCCCAGATTTAATTTGGTCTATTTCATACAAAGCTGAAAGAATTTTTCTCCAAGGAATTTTCTCCAAGATTATTGGTTCATATATGGGATGCAATGAGAGTATCCAGGAATAGTTTTTTTTTAAAAAAGCAAACATCTGAAACAAGGAACCTGTTTCCTATAATTAAAATAATAAATAAATCACTTAACAGATACCTTTGCATTCTATTTATTTATTAAATTTACATGCCCCCCCTCACTATCCATAAGCAACCAGTGTAGCTTGCATAACAGTGGTGTTATATTTGCCACCCTAGGGGCCTCAGAACTGTTTGCACTGCTGTCTTCTGAAGCAAATGTAGCTTCCAAATGCTCTTCAAGGGTAGGCCCATGTAGAGTGCATTGCAGTAATCCAGATGAGAACTGACCAGGGCAGGAGTGACTGAGCACAGGGCCTCAAGATCCAGAAAAGGATCTTGTACACAACACGAAGTTGCACAAATCCATTTCTGGCCATGACTGCCACCCACTCTTTGAGGAGTTTGACACTGGGCATTGCTGAAGAACATAAAAAAATGGAGATGATTGCATAGACACTTACTTTAAAATCTGCATCCCACATTTTCCAGTTTCTCCTCATTCGTTGTTTCATGCTGCCTCCTCCAAAACGCATATTGCCAGAGAAACCTCGCATGCCCTGGAACATGTTGTAATCAGGGAATAGTTTGTGGGAAAAAAGCGATGGTGGTCTATTGGGGCCGTGGCCCCGTCCTCCCATTGGTACTGGTGGGTCATTCCATTGTCCACCCATACGCCCATATGAGGGTGCCATGCCTCTATTATTTCTTCCATCTCTGGCCCAATTTTGACCCCGGTGGCCAAAGTTGTCACGTGCTCTGTTGTGGTACTGGTTCCTGCGGTTGCCATAGGAGTTGTCATAGTGACCTTCATAGGCATTGTCAGTTTCATGTTTGGCCTCACTGTAATCATAGCCAGATCTGTACATATCACGGTCATTCATTGCAGGCCTTGAATCATAGGGTTCATATGTATCATACCTACAAGAGTTACAGAGCAAGGTGAGAATCTAGGTCAGTAGTATACAGAGCACTATATTTAAGAATCTGCAGTAGAAGCAGGTTATATTAAAAATAAAAATAAAAAACAGCCAGAATTATTCTATATTCAGGAAAATCATTAAAAGCTGAACTCATCAGGAGGCTTACTCATTATGCATTACAATAGAAAATAAATAGTGCAGCTTCATACATATAAAGGCTGAATATAAGAATAATTCTTAAATTTAATCTCAATAAATTATCACAGTAGTAATCTGATTACATTTACAAATATGCTTTCCTCTGGGAGAGTTATGCAAATAATTATATTTATCTATTCCTGATTCATACACCAATTTCTATACATATTTAACCATATTAAACAAATAAAACCCCTGGAAATAACTTTACAAAACAAGTGTTTACCAATTTATGCTGTCAAGTAATTTTTGAAAGAACCAAAAATCATTAGCTATATAAAACAATATATTTCACATATGACAGACACCTTAGCCAGTAATCTCTTCATCGTAGAAAAAAAACCAGAAACAGTATCTAAGAAAATATTTTATGCTTCTTATAATGAATGGCTAAGACAATCTAATTTGCATATTTTTTCCAACTTGAAACAGCTTAGAGTTACCTGTATTTCATGATAACATTCCAAAAGTTCCAAACATTCAAGTTACTTTTATTAAATTGTAATAAAGTGGCTGCATAGTCATCCAAATGTGATAACATATTTGAAGCTAAACCACTTTTATTTCTGTGTCATTTATTTTGACTGCTATGGAAAACTAAAAGTCATGCTATGTAAATAAACCAGCACTGGACGCAAGCACACAAATTGTATTTGATATTGAGGATCTGAAAGCAAGGATATGGAAAGGAAAGAATGGCTGAGGAGGAGACTTTAAAAGCTAACTCAGACTAGAAAACAAGGCAAGTGAATTGGACCATCGACCAATCTTATAATCCTCATGCCAATGTACAGCATAGTATGGCTCACCACTGCAGTGTTTTCTTGGAAACTTATTTCAAGTATTTAGTCACAATGTACCATTAGCCCACTAAGGTCAAATAAAAATATCCACTCTGTATGATAAAACTGAAATCTGGAAGATGCTGACAAGAAATCTCACTGATTTAAGTGTGAACAAAATTGACACTTTAGCCATTCTCAACTTGGAAAAGTTATTTTGTTGATATAATGCTTAGGAATCCTTATAAATCTTTCTAAGCTATATGTGTAGAAACCATTCCAACCTATAAGGAATGAGTCATAAAAATAGAAATAACCTATTAGAATATGGCATGGTTATCTGCAACAACTCTTTTTATCAAGGCAAGAGACGTTATTTGAATGCATAGAAAAAGTAATAATGTATCACAAAAATATATTTCGCGCCAATTAAATTCTAAATGATTTTGTAATTTCTTGAATATACATTTATAGCAATGAAACACTGTTAGGTGGAATAATACAGTCAACTATTCAGTAGCATTTTAAAAATAAAAATTATATTAAATGTCTCCGCAAAACCAAAAGCTAGTTTGGGAAGCTAATGCTGTCAATGTATATCACTACAACAAGACAACAATACAAAATATGCCTAATTCAATCACTATATTTCAACTACTCAGCCCTTACTCAGCAAAGAATATATAATTGAGAAAAAGTTGGAATAGTAATCATTTGATTTAATGATAAATATTTGTAACTCCAAATATAAATAATAGGAATATCCTATTTAGACCATCCTCTAAATCAGTGATGGTAAACCTATGACATGTGTCAAAGCCACAACATTTTGGCTGACAACTAATATGGTATTCTCAAAAACATGCCTTGTTCTTAAAGTATGTGATTTTTGGAGGTTGTGTGAGAATGGGATGTGTTCTTGTGCTGCCTGTGAAGGTTGTGCGAGAGGTTTATGCTCTTGCATGGCCTCTGGAGCCTCTGAAAATCACATGAAAATGGTCCGTGTTTTCTCAGTTTTCAGAGACTGCAGAGGCCAGAGAAATGCATTCTCTGAAGCCATTTCAAGAATGAAGAACTTGTGCAACCTGAAGTTGGCTTGGATAGGTCACAGGGCCTATCAATAGAAAGAGAATACCGCTTGAAAGGAAGCAGTATGTAGCACACCCTGGGGATTACACACAAAATTGGAGTTTATTTTTTTAAATAAAAGAATGTATAAAAATTTGATTCTCTTGTTCTTGAATATACGTTTATAGCAATGAGGTTAGATGGAATAATTTTTAACAAGCCAAGCCTAAAGTTTCATTACCACCACTCTAGATATACAAAAGATCTAAAATACAGAAGTACTGTCCAACTACTGTCCAAATAGTCCAACTACTAATTCTAGTGTAAATTATCAAGTGTTTATAGAATATATTTTAATCATTGAATTTCATACCTAAATACAAAGTAATTTATTTTAATCTATTTAAAGACTTTAATATGCAGAAATTTCAAAAGCAAAAATTTAAATATTCTAAATGTATGCATTTGCTTTAAACTAACAATGTATACATTTACATTAATACATACTGTACATTAAGGAGATTCTCTCTTTATGTATTTTTAATAAAACTGATGAAAAACCCAGAGAAACTCTGTCTAATAAATGTACTATTTCAATGAGATGTAAAAGTGCAATCCTTGGATAGGTCACTATTTTCAGAAACTGATCAAAGTACTCAACTCTACATTTATTTTAGAACATTTTATTACAATTCAGCTACCATATTTTCATCATTCAAAGATATATTTAAGCACTTACTTGCAAAGTTCAATTAAAAATACAAACTTAGCTAAGTCTGTATTTTCTGTTAAGTTTTCTGTAGTAGTACAGAGCAATATTTAGGCAGCAGCACAAGATTAGATCAACATGCCTTCCAGAAGCAGAAACTAACCTGTTCTATAACTATTACTGAACCTTTGTCTCTACACTCACCTGTCTCCACCTGAGCCATAATGTCCTCCTTGCATCGTTTCAGTGTCTAGATGAGACACCATATCTAAGCGCTGGTTAAAGTTTGAAATTACATCATCAGCGCTGGTGCCAGTGGATGCGTTAAAGTTCATGTCTGCATTTGAATTAGGCATTTCCCAAGAGTTTGAAGTGCCCATACCATACCCATAATTGCCAGAGTTATCTTGACCGTATCCATATCCATAATTATAATCTTCATAACCTGAAATGAAAAAGAGTTATTGAGTTTTCTTTTTAGATGTTTAGAATGCTACGCCTGTCTAATACAAGATTGGCAGAACCAAGAATATCTCTTTCATGTTACAGTGGTTAATAAATTTCTGTATCTACTTCTAATTCAACATATAAAATTAAATATTATTTCTATAACAGCAGCATTTAATACATGTCCTGATAAACATTCATTCCCATCATGCCTAAAACTGTTGCTAAGTCTTCATCAATAATACCTCAATCCCATCTATAGATCAATTTTAGGACAAAGCCATGTGATACAAAAACAGAAATAACATCATTATTCCCAGTCTATTCAGTTTGCTAGGAAGCTACCCGCAACAAAACATTTATTGCTTTAGGTAACAATACTACCTGATATTTGGAGATAGAAAACTGCAAGAGAACTATAATTTAGAAGATTCATAATCCTTTTCTTCACTGAAAAAAGAGATTTTCTGTAAAAAGTACTCAGTTCTTACACATTTAAAAATTATGAATTAACAAAATTGCACAACTGGGCAAATGTACAGGGATACTCTTTCAAGACCTGGGAAAGAATATATATCATGGAAGAAAAGATGAAGGATACCTGTTTCAACTTAATATACAGTGTTATGAGCAAAGAACATTATTTATTTATATTTCATATTGCTTAATAGCCTGACTATCTCAGAGAGGGGCTCTGGATGGTGTAAAATATAATCAATAAAATTAAACATTAAATATAAATTAAGAATTAAAAAAATATATTTTAATAGTTTTTTTCTGCTGGTATTTTAAAAATTCAGGAAGACCGGTATAGATCTATTTCGAGCTTATTTGCTCTCATCAGCCAGTCATACACTTATGGGATTTGAACCTGGGTGGCCTGCATTATAGGCAGTTGGATTAACCTCTAGGCCACAGGTTCTTTTCCCTTTCAGCAGTTCTCACCAAGCACAGCTATATGTTTTTTGTGTGGAAATAGATCTATACCAGCCTCCCTGAATTTTTAAAATACCAGCAGAAAAAAACAATTAAAAACAATATTTACACGGCACACTGTTGTCGCTAATTTCTGCCTGGATAGTCTCTTGAGATGAGCTGAAAGGCAAAAGGAGCTATGTTGTTCCCTCCCATATGTATATGTATATGTATATAAAACATATATATAAAACAAGAAACATATGAATTTAAAGTATTAACTTCCAGGATGTCAATTAAAGACTTCATGGGTAAAGACAAAATATATATTGACATATTTATATATAGTGTAACTATATGAATACATGCAGTTCAATCTCTGAAAACCATTCATATAAAGTTATTCTAGTTAGGGATTCAGATGTTTTAGTGACTTGATTGAAGAATATTCTGCATTTGTTCTGAATTTCATTTAAAATGGTATTTATAACCTCCAACAAACTGGACTCCTCAATCATCAGTATTCCTTCCACATTATGAAAGTCTCCACTTTCTCAAAGTATGGTTTCTCAAAGATGTAGAACAGTGGTTCTCAACCTTTTTATTCACCACAGACCCCCTTTAAATGCTTTTTGTGGCACACGGATCATGGCTACAGACCCCAAGACTTAGCTGAAGATTTAAATCATTTTTTCAAGCCTTCATGGACCCTGTGGATATCACAGATTCCCAGGGGTCCATGGACCACAAGTTGAGAACAACTGATGTAGAGGATGATATGATTTGAAATCTTTAGCATACAAATATTCAATTTATCTATTTGAAACGAAGCCCTACTGTGTTTCATGAGGTTAATTGCAAGGTATGACTGATGTAAAAATGTGAATTCCTATGGATGCCTAAAGTCTGTCATACTTTGTTCTACGTTATATATTTAGACAAGTGCTAGGCTAGGAAGCCAGATTAGGTGAAATGTTGCAAATACTTTTTAAACATCTGTTAAAATAATCAAGATACATTTTAGTAATTACCGATGGATATTATAACATCTGCTACTATAGATCAAGGGTTCTCAACCCCGAGTCCATGGACCAGCACCACCCCATGACATATCAGAAACTGGGCTGCACAAACAAGTGAAGCTCCATCCACATAACGCAGGCAGCACATGAAACCATGCCCCTTCAGGTCCGCAGAAAAACCTCTCTCCACGGAACTGGTCCCTGGTACCCCAAAGGTCGGGGGACACTGCTATAGCTCATAGAGTGTACCAAAAATTATTATGAAGGTCAAAGCAGTTACAGCCAAGCATCAATTTCACTGATTTACAGGGAATGGTGCAGTTATACAAACTTGGATTAGTCATAAACGAAAAGACAATATTAAAAAGATCATACATTGAATTAATAAAAAATGTGACATTTTGGTTTTTTTTCCTTGTTAAATTAATGCAAATTATCTATAAAATAAATGCTAGCATTCCATTAAAACTGTACTTACCTCTATTTGTTCCAGAATTCCAATTTCCATAACCTAGAAAGAAATTGCCAAATGAGTATTTCTCAAAATGATTTGGATTTGTGTTTATATGTAAATTGAGATGTAAATTGATAGCACTCCACACTATATGCCACATGGCAGTAAGCAGTAATTTGCAACTTTTGCTCTACAGTTTTAATCTCATTTATGAGTTTCTCTTTGCTAAAATCTTAAATTTGTGATTATTTTTCATATTCTGCTGTATAGTGAGATCTGGAATTGAACAGCCTAAGGTTTTATGTTCAGTTGGTGAAAGAGCAGTGCATACCTCCTTTTCTAGATTTTATTGTAGAAATACAATGGCATGATGTACTGCTGAAAATTTGAGGCAATAACTAATATATATTATCAGATTAGACGACTATAGAATTGTTTTTTAAAATAAATAAATAAATAAATATTCTGAAAGTATAGGCAGAATTCCTTACCATTCTTAAAGAGATTACTGAAAACAACAAATATAATCCCTTAGAGCTATCCTTGCCTGAATACCGATAGTAATATATGGAAACTTTATCAAACAACCATAGTATTAATCTACATTGTCACAGTATCCATTTCACAGTATAGTGACAACAAATCAAGGATAAAAAAGTATTTTTGCACAGTTATGTATTACTTCCTAGTAATAGTTATTTAACAATAAAAAAGAAGATAATTCTTTTTGTGGACCTATCACTATGAGACATAGAAAAGTAGTCACTAAAATATTGTCTGCCCATGGGAGAATATTTAAACCTTATTATACCTTTCTACCTTTATTCATGACCACATATTACCAGTTGTTGGTTATTTAAGAAAATACCTAAATACAATACCTAAATACTCCTAACAAATCTATCCTATAGAAGTTGAGAAGAACAATATCATTTCTGTAAACCCATCATGGTTAATAAACCACAATAATCCCCAGTAAAATCACACCTATATATTATACAACTCCAGACTTAAAAAGATAAAAATCTGATTACACAAATAAAATTTACAATAATGGTGAAAAAACTCAAGCTATGTATTACTCAATTTTGCTGCACACACGTTGTGCATTGACAATAAAGAATTGAATTTGAATGCTATCATATCTGAATTTCAAGCGTATTTGAAGATAATTGCACAAAAGAATGAAACTTCAAATATGTAAATGTGTTATATTTTAAATAAGAAAATAAAAAATATCTAATTGTAAGTACAAGTAATCCTCAATTTATGACAAATTGGGACTGTGAATACAAAAAAAGGGGCTTTTTTTTTGCCAGAAATCAGCAGAAAAGTTTGCAAATCACAATTACATGACAGTAAGACACTGCAACTGGTTGTAAATGCGAGTTGGTTGCCAAATGCTCCAATTGTGATCCTGTGACTACAGGGTTTTTCTAAGACTGTGACTAGAGTCACTTTTTCTAAGATCGTCATAACTTTGAACCATCATTAAACGAACAGTCATAAGTCAAGGACTACCTGTAATGTCGTATATTACCTAAATATCTATTGCTCAAGTGCTATCCTAGAAAGAAAAAAAATAGAAATGATAGTCTGAAAATTATGTTTGTATTTAACTAAAGTGCATTACCAGAATAGCCCCATATGTTCATTGTATTATAGCAGCAGTGCACAACCTTTTTTGCACTAGGAACCGGTTCTGTGGATGACAATTTTTCCACAGATCAGGATTGGGGGTAGTTTAATTTCGCTTGCTTGCTCATGCACCACTTCACCTCTAGCTGTGCGGCCCAGTTCTTAACTGCCACAGACCGGTACTGGTCCATCGCTTCCCTTCTGGGAAGCTGGCAGGGAACATTGAAAATGATGATCATTTGGCCACAGCCGACCATAGCAGCACAGTAGTACTGAATGAAGCAGCTACAACTTTACCACATTTCAAACTAGTGAAGTCATTGGTCCTAGATTTTGCACGCATTCTGTAAGTTACCCCATTTGAAGTTTATTTGAGATTCCAAACTTTTGCACTATGATGCACCATTTAACCCAGTTGAAGGCTAAAAACAAACAGGTTATGAAAATTACAGTCTATAGATAGATCTTTCATAAGAAAGCAAATTTTGCACAAAAAAATTGGTTGCAGTCTTGGGCAGTCAGATCAATAGGGACAAGGTAGAGCCAGGATAAGAGATGGGATAAGTTGTTGTAAGAATCCCCTACCCCTGGGCTTCTTAACACATATGTAGAGGTAACGATAGCATCTAATGAACCAAATTGTTGAGCAATTATAGAGAGTTAAGTATTCAGCCACCCTCCTCTTTAGCACACATTTTAAGACTTTGGAGCACAAGTGCTAAAGAAGATTCTATGCACACTCTGACAACAACCACTTTTGAAGAAATTGAAGAGGCATATTTAGACAAACATAACACAGACCTCGCTAAAGCATTGCAGAAAAAATGTTGCAACATATGTATGAAGACGCAGAAAATATCCAACAAAACCCTAAAGGTTCTGAACCTTGCAACCAGCTTTGAAAAAAAAGTCTAATAGTTCTAATACAAGTAATCCCTGACTTACGACCACAATTGAGCCCAAAAATTCAAATCAAATCAAGTTTTATTCATCACATGCACAGACATACATGGTACGAAATGCAGTGAAATGTGTATATTCTGCTAAATTCTGTTAAATGGAGACATTTGTTAAGTGAATTTTGCCCCATTTTACGACCTTTCTCGCCTCAGTTGTTAAGCAAATCACTACAGCTGATGAGAGAGTAACCAGGTTGTGAAGTGAATCTGGCTTCCCCAATCAGGTGGTCACAAAATGCGATCACATGATCTTGGGACACAGCTGTCGGTCATCAATATGAACCAGCTGCCAAGCCTCTGAATTTTGGTCACATGGTCATGGGGATACTGGAAAGGTAGGTGAAAAACGGCTCATACTTTTTCACTGCCACTATAACTTTGAACGGTCACTAAATGAACTGTTGTAAGTCGAGGACTACCTGTGCAGAAGGGCGAGCAAGGCAACAAAAGCCTAGCAAACCCTTCTTTGTCCTATATACTAAGTGTAGTATTGCAACTGTGCATTAGTTGTTTGACAGACGGAAACCGTTTAAATCTGAAAAGGGATCCATGCTGAAGCTACTGGGTTGGAAAGCAACCCCGAGAGGGGGAGGGGGACGGGAGAGAGAGAGAGAGAGAGAGAAGAAAATGTGTATGTGTATGAGAATATGTGCCGAGGTCCCTTTTCCCTCACACCAGTGGCGCAGAGGATCGATGCCGCTCTTCTTTTCTGGCTCCTTCCACAAAAGGGTGTGTGGGTGTGGGAGGAAAGGGGGAGGCTGAGCGCCGGTGACCAGAATGAGGCGAGGCCCCCTCACGACCCCTCCTCACCGAAGGGCCAAAGCCCCCGCTACCCCGCCCCTTTCACGAGAACGACGAACGGAGGAGGGCCGGCAGAGGCTCGCGCTTCGACCACCCAGGGTGGCGAGGGGCTCGAGCCAGCAACGGATGGAAACGGGGGTGGGGAGGGCAAGGCTCGTGACCCCACCCCCGGAATGTTGCCATGGGCTGGGCCTAGCCCTCCTTCTCAGTCCCCTCCCGCAGCGCCAAAGCCGCCCCCCTCCCGTGACCGTCTCCTTCCCCCCCACACACCCCCTCACCTGAATAGCTCATGATGGCGACGGCGCTCCCGAGCGCTCCCCAACGCCGCTCCTTCCCACCCGTTACCTCCTGCGCCAGACGGCGACCGCGGCTGGCTTTAAACCCCGCCTCCCGACACTGGCTCGCCGTGGTCCCTTCCCCCGGCCTCAGCCTTTCCATTGGTGACGGTAACCCTCCGTCCCGCCCCTTTCCGGTTCTATTGGGCCGTGAAGGGTCCAAAACCCCTCAGCTCACTCGATATGGGGAACGTCCGTCAGATCTACTGGGTGAGCGGTAGGTAAAGAGGGATGTCAGTTAACATCCCCCCAGCAAATGATAGTCTGCCCCCCCACCCAGGTTGTGGGTGTGTGGTGGGTGGGGGGTCTTGCTAAACTCTTATCGTTCGTGACGGGCGAATCAACGTCGGTGGGCTAATTCGCGCCCGCTGTTTTCTTTCGCGTCTTTCAATGGGAGGCGCTGAGGGAATGCTTGGGCTGGCTGGGAAGAGGCGCCTTTTATCGGGAGCTGCCCACACAACCTGTTGGGTCGCCCAAGGGTGTTTGTTTGTGTCTCCTTTTGTGAGGCGAGCTCTCTTCGTTTCTTCGGCTCTTTGAAATGCCGGGGCGTCAGTTCCCCCGAGTGGCTTCTAAGCGTTCAGATAACGAGGGGCTGGTGGTGGAGAGCAGCCATTGAGCCGGTATTTCTCAACCTTGGCGACTTTTAAGAGGTTTGGACTTCAACTCCCAGAATTCCCCAACCAGCTGGCTGGGGAATTCTGGGAGTTGAAGTCCAAACCTCTTAAAAGTCGCCAAGGTTGAGAGACACTGCATTAAGCGTTGTCGCAGACTGAGCCCAAGGCGAGTTCCAGCTGGCGGCTAAAAAGAAAAAAAAACAGGAGGCGGTCCGCGATGACATCCGATGGGGATTGCGATACAGTAACGCGCATCCAGCGGCGTGCTTTTGTGTAGGCTTTTGTTGCATCTCCATTGGCTTCTTGCTGGAGTCGCTTGCAGTTGAGCCGCCCCCTCGGGCAAGCACACCGGGCGTAATAAGCTCAGGGAGGACGTCGATGGGGAGGGGGGGGGGTCGTTAGAAGTCGAGATTGATGTCGCAACGCAATCGGTAGGAAAAGAAAGAAAAAAAAAGTTTCCACTCAAGGTACCTCTGGTACTATCCTAGTTCGTTCTTTAACGTTGGATTAAACTGAGACCATTTGAGGAATCGTTACCTGAGGTTTATCCCGGGTTATATGCCGGTTGAGGTTGAAATTTAAACTTTTTTGAGTCAACTCCTGGTGGCTTGGTCTATGTAACCCACACAAGTGTTTGTTTTCTGGGCAGTTATAGAGCTGGTTGGTCATTGTCTTCCAGGTCCGGTTTCAGATTTTGTTTTATTTCTTGTGCTACAGCACAAAATCTGTAAATAGTTCTTTGGAGGCAAAAGAACTTCACTGGTCTGCAAATTTGAAGCCTGCCAACTACAGTGGATGTATAAAACTATTGGCAGTGAGATAAAGGCCTGCTTGGACTCTGCAATACATCTCCAATGATGAAACACCCCTTGAAAGAGTCCGGGTAAAAATCTTGCTAAATCTGATTCAGACTGTAAGGGACAGCCTTCAAATATTGGCTGCTTTTTTAACCTCTGGCATTGCTTCTTATTGAGGCCCTATGTTTTCAGTATAAGACTACAGTACTGCCACAGAATGACACCCAAACAAAAAACAGAACTTCTAGCAGGTTGGCAACATCTGGTCGGCCATGGCTGGGCTCAGATAGTTTTTATCTAATTGTATTACCTGCTCCAGGATTTTAGTTTTTAATCTGATTATATTACCTGTCCCAGGATTGCAGCTAGCACCCTCAGGGCTCAGATCAGTCTGAGGCACAAAAATTGTTACTTCACTCCCACATCTTTGGAGGATGCAGACAACCGGGAGCCAGGTAAGCACCAAACAACTGGATCCTATTGTTTGTGGTGCAATTGGATGCCCAAGAGCTTTGGATGCTACTGTCCATGTTCAAATATCTACAGTAAAAACTTGCTTATGGGTTTTCCATTGACTGTTTTGTTCCTCAGGAGGGGCTATCATTCTCCTTGAATGTCAGACTCAAGCCATTAAAAATTAGTGTTTAGCCATTTAAGAAGCATGCCTTCTAGCTAGTCCAGACATGAAACAGTGTACAGACCTAGTTGTTTCACTTTTGGGTGCCATGTTTTTTATTACTAAAGGCATTGACGTATCAGGCTGCTAAAGGGTGTAGACTGCTAAACCATGGTCAATCTTTGCACCTGTTCTCTCTGGTATTGCTTATGAGAAGTTTCTTTCAGTTCAGGTTAAGATGAACTAATTGCCAAATAGTTTCTATCCTTATAGAAGCAGCAGAGTGAGCTCTGGAAGGGAGCAATGGTAGAGACCACAGTTCTTCTGAGTTCACTAGATCCAACCATTCTAGCTGAGAGATTTCATGTGGCTTAAAAAGTGCCTGGTTTCATAACAGATGGGAAAATGAACTGTTGCTGACTTGGATAGACTCTTGGAACTTACCTGATGAACTTTTTTTCAGATCTTTGTGGAAGATATTTGTAAGCAGCCATAACTTCTGTTGGCCTTCTGTTTCTTTTGCAATCTTTATGCAACAAATGGATATGGGATAGACCCCTCCTGTTTAACTCAAGCTTTATGTTGATCAAAAATGCTGCCCTGCAAAATAAAACCTGTAGGATTTTTTCCTTGTCAAGCCCCCTGCCCCATGGATGTAAGGGATATCCTCTTTTTCCTGTGCCCCCAAGTACTGATTGGTGAGTAAATCACATTATTGTATTTAACAAAGTCCCCCCGCTTTTGTAGACAGGATTTTACTACTTAGCTGAATTTGTCGCAAAGTGTATTTTGCTTTTGAAATCTTTCTTAATGACATCTCAAACAGCAGTAAGCAACTTCTGAATGGAATTAACTTCTCAGAAAGATGTACTATTGAAAACATAGAGCAGTTATTAGTAGAGCCTTAGGGGTACGTGTCTGTATGTTTATTAATCAAAGCTTCTGGATTTTTCATGAGTGTTTAACAGAATTTAACAGAAATTAGCTAAAATAATTTCTCCCTGACAAGAAAGAAGGAAACTTTTCAAGGAAACCGAAATGCTTGGGACTTGGATGATAGATTGGAGTGGGTAAAGCATTTACTGTTTATGGAATGGCTAAGCTTGCCCTGCTTGGATGTTTTCTTCTTCAGTGCACTCTTTCAATATCTACCACCCAGTATTGCCAATTATTCTTAGTTTTGTCCCATAGAACACTCCCACCACAGACCATGTGCAATGTCAAATGTTAACTGTTCACTTGCTTAATTAATTAAAGGGTGATTTAGCAAATTAATATCTTGAGAAGCAAATTGGGAATTTGTTACCTGGAATTTTATGCATTATTAGTATTTTAATAAAAGTTACCGTATATTAAGCACTTTCGCATAGCATCATCTTCTTTTGAAGTTTAGGAAACCATATGCTTTGTATTTGAGCCAAAACTATTTCCTTTGCTGAAGTCATTGAGTGTTTCAGGTATTAAAGAAACAATGTTGCACCTCCTCTTTTCTCTGGGTGGGAAAAGAGATGCAACATGTTTTAATATTCTTGTCTGTTTGTTTCATTTTTAATCAATGGTTTTTATAGTTTGATTTTTATGGTGATGCATCACATGTATCAAATGTATGTGTCATTTGTTTCTATACCAAATATAAATATTTGACTTCCCCCACTTAGTAAAATGATTTTTGCTTTTCCTGAAGAACTTGTAATTTGTTTTGGGGAAGGGGTTTGTTGTAAACATAAACCATTTTTCAAAGACATTGAATATTTCTAAAATTCAGGAATTAGGTTCTTTCCAGTTCCGTGACAATCTGGGTACCTGAACTTAAGGGCAACAAATACACCTTCGGAGATTCCTGGATCTGAATCTAATTTCAAATAATCTCACTTGAGGATTACTGGCTGGTGGATGCAGGTATCAGGATTTTTATTTCAATAAATTTGAGAGGACATAACTTTTATTATATTTAATTAGAATGTTTCCAGCCCAATCCTATATCCATTTTAAAGCTGACTGAACAACTGTGATTTCAATTCTACTTTTTCTCCACTTTTTTTTGTTTTTATCATCTCATCTGATGAAAAGTTCAGAAAAATTCAAACTGAAGCTATTTCTCCATTATTAATTTTAAAACAGGAAACTTTTATAAATATAAATGTACAAATGTGTAGCAATTATAGTGTCAATTTAAAAAAATGACATACTAAGAGTAAGGCATACTTGAAAAACTTAACCTAAGTCCAACAATAGGACTTAAATGTAGTTTGTTTAGTAAAGCATCATCTGTGAATTCAACTGTTGAATAATTTACTAATGAGTAAATTATTATATATAATAAATAAAAAAGCAAGCCTCACTTTTTAAAAGTAGATGTGTTTGGTTAGCTGTGTTGCTTTAAAACAAGATGAAATGTGTTTCCCATTGATTACATGTTAAAGGCTTTTTCCATACTCTGATTCCAGATTATAATTAAATGTATGCTAAAGTTACCTATTTATTCAAAGTTATTAAGCCACTAAATTGGAAACCCTCAAGGTAACTTACATTAAAAAAGATCATTATACATCATTCAGTGTGATCACACATTAGCTCCTGGCCTATTTGAAAAGCCCAATTTTTCACTGCTTTTCTAAAACCAAGCAGGAAGAATAGAGTTGAGCAGAGTAGGAATGTTTGCCAGAGTCCAGGAGTGATAACATTCTAAGGCATTTCTCTGGAATCCAGATGACATTGTTTAACAGAAAGCATCCAAAACACATCGATTTATATCTGGATATAAAGGTCAGGCAGTGAATACCAGAGAAAGCTGAGACATGGTTTTATAGATTATAACCTGTACCTTGAAATACACCTGAAAAAAACAAGTATCTGAGGCTGTAAATCTGAGTATCTGAGACTGTAAATCTGAGCTGCAAAAATCCAAAATACCACAAAATGGCAGAAGACAGTTTGCACTGTCTAGTGGTCATACAAAGGTTTTTATCTGAAATTTGGCAGTACTACTGCCTGCTATATTCTGATAACTGTCTCATGATATTCTTTCCTGCTCACAAATCCTAGTCATTCATGCTAATATTTGTATTTATACCTATTTATACTGTGTGTCCAATCTTCTAAAAAAGCCTCATCTAATTAAATATTCCTGAGGCAAATGTTTAAGATGAAATAAATCTATTTATGGATTGAAGTGAATCTCATTTAATCATGTTATAAGTTTTATACATATTCTTCCCATCTTTTGAGCCATTAATTTCAATATACTATTTGAATTCATTTTTTATTCTGCTAATAAGCCTGACCCCTTCAAATAGATTTTTTTCTTTAATTATGTTTAACTACTTCTATTAATATATCATTAGCCAAATTTTACAGAAATACATGCAGTAGTATCTGAATGGCTAGAGTTGGTATAATAACCCCTTATAAACACACCATTTTGACTTTTTTTTTTGAGTGAAGGAACTCTATTCACAATGAGTTGTGGTTTTTTTACTATATTTTGGGAAGGTATATTTGTTCCTTTCATAAAGAACTTTGTATTTCAGTATATGTGAAGAGATTTTCTGATTTTAATGAAATGCAAAGCTTAGCTTAACCAAATCAATCCATTTTTGCCTCTGTGTGGCTATCAAAGTTGAAATGAAATAAAACAAAAACATATTTTATGACCCATACATGCAACATAGAAAGCAACTACTGCAGAAAGTCAGTGCAACTGATTATACATCAAGCTACATCAACCTGTATAGGATCATAGTAAGATTCTCACAGATTCTCAGATTCTTTCTGAGTTTCAGAAACAATTGATAGTTAAGTCAATTCTTGTGATTTGTATTTTCTTTTGAAAATGTTAAATAGCACTTTTCAGTATTACAGAATGAGAAAGCACACAATGCTTCAATATATGCTAGGTGGTAAGATCTAGGACTTTTTCAGGAAATTGTTTCCATGTCCACTCTTGAAATTCCCTCTACATAAACTCCAGGTTTCTATCTCTTTTTTTATTTGTGTGTGTGGGGGTTAATCTTTCATATATTTCTACAAAGACTCAAAAAGTACACATTCAGATTTCTCCCTTTTGTTTCCAGAACAGAAGTTTAATCTAATATACATATTCCTAGGTACAATAATAACCAGAATATGCCTATTGAAAAAGTTAAAAGGTAATTTCTCTTTTCCTAGCTTTGATCAGCTTCAGTTCCAAATAAAAACAAATGCTCATTATTTCTACACAAAACTAGAGTTTAAAAAGTTGAGGTTCAATGAAGAGAAAGAAGACAGCAACAGTAATCAAAAACAGGAAAGCAGAAATTCCATTAGGACTTACTGTTGCTGATCCGGAAACTGCACCAAGTGCCTGCTAGAAAGGAAACAACACATAAAGCCCCTCCAACAAGAAGTCCAGAAGGCTGTGCTGCAAGTTCTTCAGTCACTCCTGGATATAATTTATTAATTCAGAACTGGCCAGAAGGACATGTCATCTTCAGGCAGAGGTCAATCGTTAGCTCAAGGCTTAAGATAAAAGAGAATCTTATCCCTCTACCAAAATCAAACTGCCACAGTATTGCAGAGTAGGATTACCTACATATAAAATTCCACAGGAAACAAGGATAACCAACTGACATTAGGAAGTAAGGAAGAGGCAAACGTATATGGTCAAGGAGTTCTTGATTTCCCCTATAACGTACTGGGACGGAGAACCCCATCACACACAATTAGAGGATGTGAACATGCACAACAGGATTCAACGTCCACAGAAACTAAAGACTCGTCACCTAAGGAATCAAACATATATTAAGGTCACATATAAAATCAATAGCTTTCCCCACATAGCAAATTAGCTCTGCTTCTACCCTCCCAGCTTATGTTTGGGCTCAAAATGACCCCCATGTTCACAATTTTCACTAGAACTTCATATTCATAATTCTCATCAAAACATCTTCTACAGCCTGAACTGCAACAGAGCAAGTGCATGTTTTCTCCTTATGAGGAGAGAGTGTCTTTGGAAAAACTTGCATTTACTGGAAGGTTAAGGACAATTCTTTTTTGCTTTTTTAAAAAAAACATCCTCCCTCTGTGCAGACAGAACACACACAAGAAGCTCTAGTGTGGAATGCCACTGTTGTCAATAAGGACATCTCCCAAAAACCCCAACATGGTTTTATTTAGTGCTCAAACTCTGGACTCTTCTCTTAGCCTCTTAATGTCCAAATTAAGCCTACAAATACCTGGACTCTGTAGCGAAACTATAGAACCCAGAAAAACAAATGTTGTGTTCACCCCTGTTTGTTCAACATTATTCTTGTACATTTGGAAATGTAAGGCAGAAAGCCTGGAATGCTGGTGCTTCCTAAGAGCTTTGCTATTGGGCTTCAGCTACAGGTGGTGCTGCAGGCATATCAGTCCCACTTCGCAACGGATCAGCCTTGGAGAAGTTAGTCTCCAAAATGTGGCGCTGAAGATGCCGCACCCACTCCTCTTGGATGGAGAGGGGTCCTTGGAACTCCACTTCACAAAATCTGCAGAAAGAACATAATGGCTATTGGTGTCGGTCTGAATGCCAAATAGTGAAAGTTTATATATGCAAAAAATCAATTGAGATTCCCAATTTATCTCTTTGTTTCTAAAGAGGTTTAAAAAAAGAAAAATTGTCTGAGGTCACACAGATGCATAGCATAATCACAGATATTCCATGACTAATATTGTGAATTCAGAAATTAATACAATAGAAGAATGAGACAAACCTGCACTTTAGTGTGTAGATATTGCCCACAAATTTCACCAAGGAAGTCTGTGGTGGCCTAGGAACCAAAGAGGGCACTGGTCTTACTCTGGGGGCTGGCTGGCGGACCTCTTCAGCCCTCTGTTGCAAGTCAGTGGATTCCTCTTCCCTATGTAGAGGAGCTTCAATGGGCCTAGCCTGCCTCCGTTCAAACTCTAATGAAAAGAAAGGTTCAGTTCAGAAAGTGTGATTGAATAGTAAATCAATTGCAGCTAGGACAGAGGTGGAATAAAAAGAATTTTTTGAATATTAAATGTATTCAGAAAAGCCAGTGCTGGAAACTGGCTTAATAAAAGGGAGTCTGAAAGTCAGATCAAATTTTCTAAACAACTCTGTCCATTTTGGAATACAACACTATGTGAGCTTTTAACCTAACAGTCTCTTAATTAACCTTACTCAAGTATTTTGCTGAAACTACTCAAACCATTTGAACCATAAGGCAAAGGCAGTGAGGTATTTACAAATTACAAGCACTCAAATCTCTGCCAGTATACCCACTTTCCCACAAGGAAGTTAGTGCCTCCTCTACCAAGGTCTTTCTTTCTAGCAAGTTTTGCAATGCATCTTGGCAATCTAAGAGCAATGACTCACTGTTGATATTATGCTGCTGATGCTCTTCCACCTTTACCAGTGACAAAGGAGACGTGATTGCAGGTCGTTCACTGCTGCCACAACCATCCACAACTTTACTGTGCTCATTTGACATCATCTCCCCACTTAGGCTTCTGCTCATCAGCGAAGGACTGCCTGCCTGCAGGCTCAGAGCAACTCTCTTCCCGGAGGCATCACCATCACGCATATGAGCAGCGTTGCGGAACTTCTTTGCAAAGGGCCGTCCACCTTGGATGTAGCTGCGATAGGCTCCGGCTTTCTGGGGGCGATGCTTGATCCACTCACTTAAAGTCTCAATTGGGGATCCGTTCACACACCATTCAGTTACTCCAAATTGTCTGAGATGTGCCCGAGCATGGCTGGCTAGTGCTTTGCGGTTCTCAAAGTAGAGGCCACAGAGTTCACAGCAGGCTTCACTGGCTGGAAGCAGAAAAGGCAGGGAGCTAGACTGAGCAAAATCCTCAATAAAGGACTTAATCAGCAGTTCAGGATTTGAATGATATCCTTACCTGTTCCATCTCATGATTCCTATGTTTCCCTAAATATCACTTAGGACTAAGACTTTTGAAAAGTTCTGTTTGAATACCTAAAGCACTGCTTTCTCCGACTCTTAACTTCCTACTTACAAGTTAAGTAAACTATTCGTTGTATGAAAACAGTTATGCTGCAAATACCTCTGGCCAATTTGAGGACATGGAAACTATGGTTGAAATACAGTAGTTTATTTATTTATTTGCTTAATACTCACTTCTGCAAATGATGAAACTTCTTTATCAACCATGGTGAGAGGGTGGGAGAATTAAACATACAGAAAGGAAGAAAGATATGCTCACAATTATACATCTTTAAACTATCCCAATAGATAATGATTGCACTAAAGAGCTTATACAAAACTGCTAAGTATACTACTACTACAGACTTGAAGTTGTTATAAAACAAAATAAAGCACCGAGGTACTTTTGCATCTGTTGCCTGGTTTACTATTTAGCCATCCCATGTTTTTCAGTTTACCAAGTCCGAAAGCAATTCAATTTCACAAAGAAAAGCCCTGTCACAGAATTCCAAATTTTATCTGAATCACACTCAAATTCCCCCCATCCCTGTACCTCAATAGCACTTACATGTATGAGTGGGCTTTTCATGCAAGAGCTTAGCTTTGAATGGTAATTCAGTCTGGATATAGGTTTTATGCTTCATTTCATGGCCACTCAGTCTTTCCTCTGATAGTGGTCGTTTAGCCGAGAGTGGTGTCAGGAATCCCTCCTGTGACTTGAGTAGTGACAAAGACATATCCCGACCAAGATTTGCTTTTCCAGTCTTTCCACCCAGTGGAGACAATGTCATGGGCTGCAGAATTTTCCCAGGTAATTTAGGATCCGCTCCATCATCTCCCATAGCTGTGGGAAGCTCAATGCTCATTGTATTTGGCTCCTTCTTTATCAAGCACGGCTTGTTCTTTTTCTTTATGATTTCACGTAGTGTATCAATGGGAGATCCGTTGACTGACCATTCAGTTACTCCCATTTGACGTAAGTGAGACCTGGCATGGCTGGATAGCCCCTTCCGGTTCTCAAAAAACTCGCCACAAAATTCACAACGAATTTCCCGGACTGGGTCTGCACGAGCAGCTTAGATAAAGACACACACAAAATGTTTAACCAACAAAGATCTAGCAGTAAACCAAACCTCTCAAAACACTTATTTATTTCTACAGCATTTTTCAAGTCACATAAGGCTGGGTATATCTAACCTTGTCTACATGTCTACATTTAAGCTTCAACCATTTGCAACTTGTAGGATAGCAGTTCTCCAATATTGCCATCTTTTAGATATGAGGACTGGAATTTTCAGCCAAGTGATATGCTGATTGGAGAATTCTAATATTTAAAGTCTAGGCATCAGGAGAGCACTCAGTTTGGAGAAAGCTACTCTAGAATGATTGGACCTGTATTTTGCCAATTACTAAATGTTTTAAATCTTTTATCTTTATTAAAAAAAACTGTCAAAAACAAAATGATCCTTTTCCATAGTATAAAATACATTTGCATACAGAGATAAAATTGTCTCTGTAGTACAAAATACATTTGCATACAGAGATAAAAGAGCATGCAGGCTCTTGTTATCCAAAATTCACCACTTAAAACAAAAGAATGAAAAATCGTATAAAATTTCGTTCCACTCAGACATGCATCACACAACTAGGCATCCAATACCCATTACTGACACTTACAGAGATTGAGTGGAGACATCTCCTCCCGTGGTGACCAGGCTCTGTCAGACAGATGTGATTCATTATGAAGCCCCCCAGATATCATTTCCCGCTTGATTTCCATTCGTAATTGATCTTGCTTCAATTTCTTATGCAAAGAAGAAGGAAGCCCGGAGAATATTTTTCTAGCAGTTGGGGGAGGAGAAGAGGTAGGCGAGTGCCCCATAGGGCTCCCTGGCTGCTGTGCCTTCTTAGAGATCCCAGGCATGTGGCTTTCTCCTGGGCTACAGGGTTCCAGAGAGCCTCCAAGAACAGATTGGGTCACTGACTTCTGACTATGTGCTGGGGAACTTGAGGTACTCGTCCGAGGTTGAGCTCGCCTTTTCAGAATTTCTCGGAGTGTGTCAATTGGAGAACCATTCACGTACCATTCAGTCACCCCCATTTGACGAAGATGGGATCTGGCATGGCTGGACAGCCCTTTGCGATTCTCAAAATACTCCCCACAGAATTCACATCTGATGTCCCGCACAGGTTCTGCACCAGAGGCTGAAAATAAAAGAAGAAAGAAGAACCAATAAATTAATGTGATTGAAAAAAATGAGCAGGAAAAAGCAGGATGATGTGGGCACCAACTATGTATTCCCGTTCAATAAGGCGTATGAAGCAGGTATATAGTGCAAGGGTTTTTTTTTTCCGCAAGCAAAGCTGGTATTTCAGTAAATTTGGCCAAAAAAAATAAACACCAATAATTCCAATAAAACACCATGAAATCTAGGATAGATATGGTCAAGGCAAGGTTTCCTGTTAGTATGGACAAAGAACTGAGAACAGCAGAAAATGTCCAATTAAAAAAGGGTGAACACAGCTGATGCAAGATAATTTCTAATGTCAAAGTATAACACAGTTGTACAGTTTCCTTCTAATTCAACTTCATTCAGCTTTTGAGAGAAGAAGTTCAGGCATTTCCATGGCAGTTATCACATAGTCATTGTTAAAATACAAAAACCACCTGTCTGGATTAAGCACACTGACTTATTGTACACTTGAGCAGATAATTCCAAAATATAAATAATTGTATTTTCCATCCCATCATTCAATATCTATATAAGTCTCTCTATCAAAGAACTCTCCCCCAGAAAGCATGGGGAAAACCACCAAGTGTCCTTTATTTGCTGCCATGCAATTGTCTTTAGGTAATACAGAACAATCAAAGCAAAGAGGTGCCATTAAATACGCCATATGCCTTTAAATGTGGGGTGCTTGTGGCTATCAAACAATTGTTAATCACCAGTAGGAAGATACCCTTTGACTGGTTTTACCTATTTACATTAAGAGAGGAAAACAGCTGTGATCTTAGCCACCTTGAAGTTATTCTCCTTCATCCCTAATATGGGATGGTTAAAGCATTAGTTAAAGCCCTGGTATAAATGGCAAAAGAAACAATCTTCATCCTAAAAGCTAAGACCGTATGTGTCAGAGAAATATATTTGTATTCAATATCCTGTAGAGACTGAACACAGCTAGTGAGTGCCCTACAAAATGGAGAAATCAGAAACCAACCCAGGGCCACAAAAAGGCCTAGGAAAGAAGAAAAATGTTTTAAATAGCAAAAAAGAAAAAAAAATCTTCCCTTTCCATAAGGTAACAAACTATGTGGAGTCCACACTTGTCTTTTGATATTTCTAACTGCATAGAAACCAAGCATATCGCTGGGTCCTATCTGGGTCAAGGATTGGTTATCTATTCAGATCAAATAGAGCAAATGCCCAGAGAAGGAATGGATAACTTCAGCACATATGCAGAGGCCAGCTGGGAACGCTTTAATATAGCACTCAGAAAAAGCTTTGAAGGGAAAGCGCAATGGAGAATGCAAGCCAAAGAGTACGTTTCTCCGCCCATAATTGGTTAAATAAGACATAAGGCAGGTAATGACAAGAGGTCTGCATTTCTAAGTGCACAGCTCCATGTCACATAAACAAGACTAGAGGGGTAGAGGGGGAGGAGGAAGAGGAGGAGGGGACAATAGCCAGCGCTGATAGAACCTACAGAGATTGAGTGGAGCCATCTCAGCATCTGATGCCCAGTACGCACTGGAAGAAAGACCCTGTTTCCTTTGTAGACTGGCCACAAGTGACAGCCTGTGCCCATGTGGCTTCAACTTCTTGGATGGTGGAAGGGAGTGAGGTGAGAGTATAGATGGCTGTTTGCCCAAAGGCCTTGGTGAGTGTGCTTGTTTCATGCCTGTGGTAGGTGTTGCTGTAGCTGTGCTCTTTGGGCTGTGTCCATCAGAACTCCCAATCTCCCCTAATGAGTCTCTCTCGCTATGGATGAGAGAGGAAAGACGGCCTTTGAAGTCTTCATTTTTGATGAGATCATTTAAAACATCAATAGGAGATCCTTTAGCATCTGGATTGCTCACTCCCAGGTGTCTCAGGTGGGCTCTAGCGTGACTTGACAGCCCTTTTCTGGTTTCAAACCAGGCACCACATAATTGGCAGTCAATTTCTCTGCCCGAGTCACTATCTACAGCTGCGGAAAAAAAAAACATTGATCACAAGAGATACGATTACATAAATAATGTGTCTCAAGCACCTTTTAAAACCTGAAGAGGATTTTTCTCTAAAGGACTCGTTTCTTAGAAAGGATATGTTAAAAAAATATTTACCAATAGGAGTAATTGATACACAACTCCAAAGGAAAGGCTTGTTATTCAACCATAGCACAGCTGCAGATTTAATAGTTAAAACAGACAATTTTGCAGAAGTGATAGTTAATATTTCTTTTCACTGCCCCAGGTCAAATTTTTCCAACAAAATTCTCTTTTTTGATGCATAGGCTTGTTCTATCTCAGCTTAAATTAACAGGTGTTTAAGTATATATAACTTTTGAGAATGGAATAATAAAAAGTTAATGTCAGATATACAAATATCAATTGATGCCAATTGATCTGAATAGCAGAGAGAACAGTGCTATTTGTATTTGCCTAATATTTCATGACTTGATGCTCCTTACCAATATGGTCAGCACAGCTAAATGACATTCAACTCAGTGGAATTCTTCCCATTAGAACTCATTTCTCTCATCTCTCCAGTTGCTAGAAACACCTTCATTTAATAAACTTTCATTCTGACTTCAAAATAAAATGGATTGAGAATGACACTGACATACCTCTTGCAGTGCTATGCCTTTTATGAATTACAAAATGTAAAACTGACAGGAGTTGTTAGCTGGGTTTTGCTGAACTAATATTTTGAAAACTTATTTTAATTAATTGCATTATGACAAATGTACATGAATGTTCAGAAATGTCATATAAGCCGTAAAGAAAATGACAAGTTATAGTTTAAAAATCTTGTATTGGGTATGTAAGACAAAATAATATTTGAAATTTCTTCATCCAAAATAAAGACAGCATAGGTTTCTAGAACATAAAATACCTAGACAGGACATCCATTTAGAGATGAATAATAGCTCAGAGCAGGATTAGAATAAAATTTCTAGGCAACCTCTTAAGTGTTATAACTGATACAAAATTGCACCATATTTAAAGATTATTGTGCATATGTTAAAGTTAAACTATTACATTGTGAACAGTGTGTCTGCCCTAAATTCATTCTGAAAAGCAACAAACAGTACTTGGATACACTATGGAATTTTCAGTCAGTGAAATTAATATAGCATTCAATGATGGGATGAATATATCAGGTTGAAATACATTTTACATAAAAGTAGTGCTGTGGACTTTGCTGCTGATACAACAATGAAAAGAACCACAACAGAAGCCTTATGTATTCCTTATCCACGTCCTACAAGAAAAAAGTGCTCTTAGAAGCCTTGCTCAGACCCATCAGACAACTGCTCTTTCTTTAAAATTCTACTTAACTCAGCTTATATGCAAAACTAAATGAAATTCACTGTAACCTACCAGTAACAATTACTAAAGAGCTGAAAAAGGCTGAATCAATAGTACAGACACTAAAAACTCTCCAATGCAAAAGATCATGAAAGAAGGATAGTGGATGGCTTATACCGTTTCTACAGATTTCACAGAAAGGCTGAACAGACTTAGTCCTGAATACTGATGCCAGAAATATATGCTACATTAGTTTCAGATCAGAGAAGTTCATTATAAGTCACAAGTCCACAAATCTTAAAATAAATCCCAACAAAGACAGTGAAAAGGAAAAATGTGCATGTAATTGGGGGGGGGGTGGGGGGAGAGGGCCATTGTGTAAAAAAATAGAAAAGTTTCTTCAGTCAGAAAACTAGTGATGCCAGCAGCACTAAAGTACTATCTTGTATTCTATAATTATCAGGTATTTTTAATGATTATTTCTTCGCAGGAGTCTAAGAACGTAATCTATTATTTTCAAAGGTAAAGAAACTTTGCTCAAGATTTTAGAAGGAAGCAGATGATATTTAAAGCTGCTGGCCCTTTAATGGAGAAATATGGTTGAGTTCCAACCACAAATGCATATGATCTCTGGGCACAAATAAAAAAGGCACACACAAAAGCTTTGCAGCATAACTTAGAACTGTGCAAGTATGATCAACCCTCCTAGGGATAAGCTGGACAAAGAGACTGCTAAATTACACAGAATTGCCTCTTTTGCTGAGATGAAGTATTTGGGGATTTAAAAAGAAGAAGCAAAACCCACTTCCTCAGAGAAAAACACTCCATCTAATTGAACCATAATCTCAACCTCAGTAGTTCTTTTTGGAATAGAAATCTTTGCACCAGATCAAATGCCTCCTATTTATCTTATTCGCTCACATGGTGCATGTCACAGTACTATAATGTACACAAGTTGCGATGTGTGTGACTGGAGTAACCCAAGTAAAGCCAAAAGTTGTAAAATGCGTCTCCTGAGTGGGCAATCCTGCAGGGGTTCACGCTACAAGGTAATGTGAAAGCCAAGAGCTCCTTGCAGTAGCAACCTGCAAGCCAGCTCTCCTATTTTGCAAGCAGCATCAGGATCAAACAGACTCACTTAGATTTAAAGGGCCTTCTTCCTCCAGTTGTGACCACTGTGTTTTAGGTGAACTCTGCAGAGGGCCCAACGGTAGCTTGGGGCTTTTGTCTTCAGGGTTCTTTTGTGGAGGAGAACCAGGCAGAGCAGATGCCATTTTCTTGAGTATGGGAGATCGTGGTTGGGAAACATTCTTGGGGGTGAAACCTGGAGGGGATTTGATTGCTCTGTTTACAGGTGGCTCTTGTGACCTTTCCGAAGCTTTGTCGAGAGGCAGCAGCAGTGTTGGCCGTGAGGACCCTGCAGACCTTTCTTTGGGAGAGGCAGATTTTTTGCTAAGAGTTGGAGAGACGGGGCTGCTGTCCACTTTTCCCTTCAGTTTCATCAGTTCATAAAGTAAGTCGATAGGAGCTCCACTGCTCTCAGACTCAGCCACACCAAGCTGCCGTAAGTGAGAACGAGCATGGCTGGACAGGCCCTTGCGGGTCTCGAAGCAGGTGCCACAGACCTCACATTTCGTGAGGTTTGGTGCTGGAAAGAGGAGAGTGACTTATTGAGACAATGTTAAGCTTAACCCTAGACTATCTTTGCTACCACTCAGTTGACCAGAAATGTATTTATGTTATCTTGTTTGAGACCCTTCTTCATAAAACAGCCAGACTTAGCTGAAGAAAATTGTTTCTGCAGTCTATTTTACAACAGATACATTTGCTAAATGGTAAGTGGCGGTTTCAAATTTCTTCAGCAAAAATCAAATCAAAATTAACTTCTCATCCATCGTGTAGCCATCACTCTGAAACTTGTTCACACATAAACTGGTTTCAGCTGCCTTACTGTAACTAAATCCTAGAAATCACACAGGATCAATTCCCTACTCTGCCTAACCACCATCTTAACACAACACTGTAACTCTTACTATACTTTCAAACATGTTTCAAATACAGTTTCTCATCTGCTGCTGGACAAACGGAAGTAATAGGACTCTATAATATCAAGCTGCACTGGGGAGAGATGAGAAATAGGTTCTTCCTCAAATGTCAACACTTTTCCGTCTAAATCTATTGAGGGATCAAATCTATCTGTCTCTTTTTCTCCTGGATTTTTCCTTTCAAACTGCCCGTTGTAACAATATGATATAATTTTAAGAAAAGTATTTTCCTCCACCTGTTCCTTTTGTATTTTTTTAACATATAAGCTTTTGGAAGGGAAATGTCTTGTTCTTATTTATATTTTAAGTTGCTCTTGAATTGTTTTCAGCCGAAGAGCAAAGCAAAATATTGTAAAGAAATACAGCTATTGTTTAGCTATATTAAATAATTTTTTAAAAATTGCCTATGCTTCCATCTTGTCTATGTATCTTGTCTGTTTCAGAAATATATGAATGAATATACAAATCAATATTTAAGACTCCTGCAAAATAAACTTCATACAATCATGAAAAAATTGTGACCTACAATGTGATCTGAGTCTTACCTAGTTCCTATTAATTGATAAGAGAGATTCTGGCTAAACAAACAACACACATCTCCACTGAACACACTGAATCAACACTCACACTCTCTAGATTTAATAACTGGTGGTACTTCCTATAATAATAACTTCAACTAAAAGTTTCCTGTATTTGTTGACGAGTCCAACATATCAGTTTTAAAGTATTCCGCCTATTTCTTTTTACAGAGCTACTTAAATTCATTGTAATATTGGGGCTTGTTTTGCCCACAAGATTCAATTTGGGTCAGGATTTGAGCTCAGTCATTCCAATATGAAAATTCTTCTCCTTCAGCCACTCCCAAGTAGATTTCTTTGTTGCTTAGAGTTATCGTGTTTCTTGATCTGCATTTGTTTAAATTTCAGCTCAAGAATAAATATCCTGATCTTTTTTGTAGAAATTTGCTGATACAATCCAAAAATCTACTGTTAAATCAACGACTGTCAGACTTTCAGATTCTGAAGATACAAAGAAGCTTCAAATGATTATCTGACTACCACAATTTATAACTGGGACAAGTTTCTTTGTTGTAGTTTTTTTCCCTCCAGATGTAATACTTCTCATGAATGGCAAACATTTCCACTGTAGTCTCATTTGTGTAAACACTTGTTCACTGGTTTTTTAATGATGGGTTCATGAATACTGATAAGAGACAATGCAAGAATGGCTCATAGATCCTTTGTAGGATCTTCATAATTTCCCATAGTATTGTATACATTATTTTCTGCTGGAACATTGCTGAGAAGAATAACAATGATACTAAAGTACATTTTTTTCAATCTGTATGCTATCTGCCTGATCATGGTCTGATAGAAGCCAATAACTCTGGCAATGATTTCAGTACCATTTCCATCCACAAGGGCATCACCAATCCCTTTTTCAAAGTCTGTAGAGATCTCTCTTGATTGGAACATATTTCATTTCTACAAACCTGGATCAGGAACAGCAGATTCCAATAGTGACAACTAACTGTGATAATCAACAGCAGATTCCAGTTCTGTGAACTCTCCTTTTTATAGAGAACACCTTAGACTCATACCTGATTATTAATTTATTTATAGAAGCCTGATATATTGACTGGAACATCTAATTCAACTTACCGCTTAAGAGAGGTAATAATTCTAAAACTTCATTTATTTTTCTAATAAAAACAACAACTGTAAATATTGATTCAACGTGTTCAGTAAAGATGTGGCACTGTACACTGTTCTAATATTGTTCATTTAGCCAGTAGTGCAGATTGGATAATTCTACAGACATCTTCTATTATCATACTGTCTCTGTAAGTACAAAAAGATTTGTGGCTACACTTTATAACAACAAAAAAATATTTTGAGTCTCACTAAGTATCTACACGTATTATGGTCAGCAATTCATATCTGAAAAAGGATACTTCAGTTAGATGAATGGTAATTTTATGAATGAATACCGTAAATATGTAGTTTTACATACAATTTTTAAAATGCATGAAAATATATAGAACAGCATTTCTCAGCTCTTTCCTTTAAGTAGGGTATTAATATTAGCAGCAGCAACATTTAAAGATTACATCTGACTCACCCAAACAGCATCTATAGTATTCCAGAATTAAATTAAAAATTACATTTTAAAAAATTAAAAGTTCCAATATATGTAAAGTTGCTAAATCTTACTTGCAAAATTTGAGGTGGGTTTCATAATCTCCTGAAATTTGATTTTCTTTTGACATTCAGATGAAGGGTCACCTGAAGTAACTTTACAGACCATTAGAATAAAATAATTAGTAGAACTATTTTACTATTATACACATAAACATTTTAAAGTGTTTTATAGAATTACTTCTGTAATATTTTATCTAGATAAATAGAAGTTTTTTAATCATGAAAATTTTATACTGGACAATAAAATGTATAATTAATTTCACCCTACACATCCTTTTCACAAATTATAAGTGATCAGCTATGTATTAAAAGTAAGTTGAGGCACAGAAAAGAGTTTCTCCACCATGGATACCACACAAGGTTCAGTAGCAACCGTGAGAGAAGGTAGACTCACATTTGGCATCCTGGGAGTCTGCCTTGTTGCTTGAAGATTCAGGAGAGAGTGAGGTTCCTATTCGGTTTGAAATCTGATCTAGTGACCCAGCCAGAGAATTCTTCTTCTGGAGGAGTGGTGAGCTCATCTCTGAGGTAATCATCTCCTCTTCTTCCTCAGAAACCATAACTACCAAATGACAGAAAGGATTATAGGGATTGAATTGAAAACTGCAGATTAGGAGTGTGACAATATCAAGTACTATTATAAACTATTCACTGCTTGACTAGTTTAGTTAAGAAAAAATCATTTTCCTGAGGGACATAAACTATACTAACAATGCAATTTTATGTTTGGAATTAAATCCCATAAAGATCAATTAGATTTAGTTTTGCTGCATATGTACCTTATTAGAAAAAATGGAACATTAAAATAGGATATTCATAATACAATCTTTATTTTTCTTCAAAATGTATAGGGGACATTCAAAGGCTTTTAAAAATCAAAATATGGAAAATAAAATCAGATTATATACAAATATTACAAATCAGATTACCCCATTATACATAAATAGCCAACTAAATTTAAAAGCTTGAAACATTCAAATCCAAAAGAACAAAATAGAGATAATTAAATAAAACTTTTATATAGTTAAATAAGAAAACAGATTGTTTCCTTGGGTAGGAAGTCATAAAATATTTTGAATATTTTATTTTATTCATATTTTGAATACACTGGATGAACTAAACAAATTTATGAATGAAATGTAATATAATAACATCTGAAATCCTGTTACTCACTTAGCTGCCAGTTTCAATTTCAGCAAACTATTCCCTGCTTGTACATATGAACATAAGAAAAGCCCTGAGAGATCAGGCCCGAGGCTCACCTTGTACAGCATGCTCTGACACATAAGTGACCAATTTGATTCATTTCTCATTCTGGATTGGAGAATGATAGCCTCCTATGACCTAATTTTCAGCAATTAGTTTATAAAGAATTCTGCCTACAGCCAAGGGAGTGGTTAAAAGCCCTTAGCATTAATATTCATTGATTCCTTCATGGGTCTTTTCAATCCCCTTTTAAATCCAGCTATATTGGTTGCCCATTCTACAACTACTGACAGTGATTAATTATGCTGTATGTGAAAAAGTATTTCCTTTTTTGGTCCAGAATCTCTTTGGACTTAGTTTCAAAGTACCTCACTCAGTGGCATCTACAATTCTGTTAAGCATATAAAAATTCAGTACACACATAAAGGGAAAATTGTAACAATGAAATCCAGTTAATTGAAATCATTACCTGAAGGTCAATATGCCAATTACATACCGTAACTTACAAAATATAATTTGTAACTGGTAAAATAAAATAAAAATAAAATAATTTGAAAAAAGATGTTGGGAAAAAAAATTATAAAGGCAATGTTTCCCCATAATGGAGGGGGGAAAACACTCAATCAGAACTGTGCAGGAACCACAGTTCTATTAAAGCAAAGAGTTAGCATTGTGTATTGGCATCAAATCTCTACTCAGCCATAATCACTGGGTGACCTTGGATCTTCCCTACTTCAACCTATTTTATTTCGTTGGTCATTTATCCTAATATAAATAGTTTATCCTACCCTAAGCTCCATGGAACAAAAGCAGGGTAGGAATGTACTTAATAAAACATACTTTAAAATAGCTTGTGAGTAAATATACGTAAGTTCAAACTACAAAGAAGAACATTGAGACACAATAGTTAAGTTTAGGAATCTTCTATTAAATAAAACCGATTCAATTTTCACTAGGCATCAAATATCATTATATTTTACAAACTCAGGAAATTAATTAACAATCAACAAGACATCAAAATAGTACTTTGTTGTACCTATTTTATATTCTATTACAGTTAGCTTTAAAGGCAGAACCTATCATTCTGGAGTGTTCAAACTTGGGCACATAGGAAGCAATTACCACAGCACTAACATCTTATATATTTATTCACAGGGTAACCAGTCCCTTTCATATGCCTTTAGGTTTTTAGCTAGATGAGTTAATAGACACTACATTTTAAAAGGATTTTCAAAATCGATCAGAAGACAAGACCTTCATTAGCATGGAGGCCGTTCTTGTTTAGACCTGACACGATTAGGAAGTAGGAACAATTGAGGGTAAATGATTATCCTCGCCACCCCCACCCACCCACCCTCAAGGACAAAGATGCTTTATAAGACGAACTCTTCTCCAAATACCAGGTTTCCCCACATTAGAAGCAGGGACCAGCCGCGACAGGCGCTGGCCAGTGGCTGTGGGTGCTGCAGGCTGAAGGAGAAGGCGGATGGATGGATGAATGAATGCTGACCACTGTTGCAGACAGGGGAACCGAGGCCTTGACAGAAAGAGATCCTGGCCTGCGATCGGGCAGGCGAGGAGAAACGGGGCGCAGCTACTTGTCACTCAACCTCCTCGGACACCTCCCTCCGGGGAGCAAACAGCGCCGCGATCTCTTCGGGCGCAGCCCGGGCTGATCCGGAGGCCGGGAAAGGGGGTATCCAAGAGAGGGAAGCGACGTCTAAGCTGTCACGCCGAGCTCGGCCTTCCGACTGGGCAATCCGAGTTTCTTCCCCACCCCCCGCTTTTTTTTTTTTTTTAAACTTCCAGGGTCTTACCGGCCTCCGAAGGCGGCCCCGCACCCTCTTCCTCGTCTCGGGACCGAGCCGCCGCCACCGCTTTTGTCGCCTTGGGCTGAGAGAGGGTGGAGGCCGCCATCTTGGCTCCGGCACATGCAGGGCGGCAGCGAGGCGGGACGGTGGAGCGCCGAAAACTCCAGCTGAGACAGATCAGCTGAAGTAATCGAGCGCCGAGCCAAGCTAGATAAGCCAGCTCCCGCAGGGCCAAGAAGTAGCCATCGATCGGGAGCAACCCAGGATCTTTCCTGTCAGCCAAGCTGGAGATTCAAGGGGGGAATCGTTCCAGCACTAAACTACCGATTTGTCCAACTCCATATAAGGATAGGGACATTCAACTTACTGTTCCAGCAGACCAAAGCAGTAACTAATCACAATTTAAGCTCTCTATTACTGGAGGGTTTGAATAAATTAATCGGTTTATCTGAACTCTTAAGTGGAAATGTTTTTCAGATTCTGCCCTAAAGAATATAGCATCATTAACACAATTGATACATCTTTATTTATGAACAGACAGCATGTCTAAATCACAGCTTTTATGAAATTAGCAAACATTTAGAATTTAATTCATTTCAGTACTTATTGCATCCTAAGGTCAGACTGCTTTCAGAACTATAAAAAGAAGTGAAGAATTTCATAAAAACGATTATCACAGATAAATAAACGAATTCTGGAATTACTAAAGCTTTAAAGTACACGTATTTTGTGAGAAGCATTTGCTTGAAAATTCTGAGAAAAAATGCAATGGAAATTCTGAACAATTACTAAAAAAAACCACAAGATGTGTCATGCTATCAAGTGTCAAGATTGATTTGAATTTTTTTTTCATGCCACAAAACAGTTATTTCTTTCAAAATACTTTTTTAAATCAAACATCTTAATCCAAACTACAAAATGGTTCTTTTGTACTACAGCACACATATCTCTCACAATTGCCAACCTGGCTACCTGGAACTTCCTTATTATGAAATGCTCTCCCAAAGACATATGTCATGACCACTATTTTTACATGGGTTTTGTTGCATTTTATTTAGGAAAAGAGATACTATAACATGAAACCTAATGAAATTGTGTTTCAGACCAAATTCTCCTACTACAAAATTTGATTTGATTGGATTGGATTGGAACATGTACCAAGTCTCCAAACTGATTCCTGGCCTGAAATTCTGACAAATGGCTAAACCTGATAGACTACTAAGTACTGTACCTGTCAAAATTACTACTCATCACAGTTCTGTAAATGAATGGTTTTCTGCCAGCTGGGGAGAGGGCAAGCTTTTCTCCATGGTAAATGAGGAATAGTCCATCAACTGCACACCAGAACTGAGACAATGGGGACAATAATGTGGCCCCAATGTATGCTGATTATTTTTTCTGCTGGTTGACAGGTAGAAAGTTATAACTTTAACTATGTCATAACAAAAAACTCTTTGCCTAATTTTTTTCTGTTAAGATGCACTAATCACAGTCTCCTTTCTTCCAATAATGTGGTCATATTTATTAAAGTTGTAAGTTCTTCAACCAATACTTTCTTCACTTTTTCAAAATAGCAAGTACTCTGCTTTCAAAGTTACAACGGTATTGAAAAAAGTGACATATGACTTTTTCACACAACTGTAGCAGCATCCCATGCCACCTGATCAAAATTCTGGCATATATTTATGATGGTCGCAGTGTCCTGGTATTGTGTGGTTCCCTTTTGCAAACTTCTGACAAGCAAAGTCAATGGAGAAGCCAGAGTCAATTAACAACCATGTTACTAACTTAATATCTGCAGTGATTTACTTAACAACTGTGGCAAGAAAGGTCATAGAATAGGGCAAAATTCATTTAACAACTATCTTGCTTAGCAACAGAAAATTTGGGTTCAGTTGTGATCATAAGATAAAGATTATCTGTATGGCTAAGTCTAAGGCTTTGTTTGGAAATAGGCCTGCTTGACCAGCAAAAAAAAAAAAAAAAAGATATGGGATTGAAAGCTATCCTATGGAGAAATGAGGAGGTAGAAAAGTGAAATCTTGCACAATTTATTTTGTAATGTATGGATATAATTTTGACTGGCCATGTTTTCCATGGCAGCTATAATATAATATCAACATTTCAAATGTCACCACTAGCTTAAAAAAAGTTACCTATTTTGATACTAACTTAATATAAGATATGTACATCTCATCATTCATCATGTCATTATTTTCCTCCCTATTTATATAGGGACAGAACATAGATATAGTCATATGTTTTAAATGAGGCATTCTGAAAAAGAATAGGAGAAAAAGCAGAGTAACAACAAATCAATGCATCTGTATAATTAATTTTTGATAAAGTTATGTTCTTTTTCAAAACAGATGGCTTACCGTTGTTCAATTGTTCCAAGTAGCTTGTACTAATGTAGGATTTGGTGTACAGAAGGATCCCCAACCCTTGGGCTGTGGTTATTATTGAGCCTTGAGCTGTTTGGAACTGGGCTGCAGAATGGCAGGCAAATGCTTCTGCACACACTTGCCCACTGCTTGACAACCCTGAAGCTGCCCTGACTGAAGCCATTGTGTCTGCTTCAGTGTTGCCACATGGAGCCGAGGGACAGGGAGGGGGGATCCGAGATAAAGGGATTTTTGTAGCCAAAATAAAATACTTTCATCTGGAAACCAAGGACATTCTCACACCTGGTCATAAGAAGGCGGAGTGATGCCACCCGCTTGTTGCAGTACACGATGATTGGACCATGTGTCTATTTTAAAAAAATAGAAAAACTTTCACTTTTAATGAGGTGAAAACCGCAGGAGTTTCAGAGTCAGTTTTCACCAGATATGTGCTAATATATTTCCAATAAAAGTAATCTTTGAGGAACTTGAGTGCCTCAGAGTCTTGCTAGCAATGGATTTATTACTTGGAACCCTGATGCTGCTTGCACATAACTATTCCTTGTGTGTCCCCCCCCCCCCGTTCCCCCCCCCCCGGTCTAGTCCACAAAGTCGGAAAGACTGGGGAACTCTGGTGTACAGAATGCCAGCTAAAAGGTATGGTATCAGCTGCTTATCTCAGTTCCTACACTTTCATGTATTATAGCAGGTCCGAAAGTTAGTCAAGTGCAGAAAATGTGAATTCAGAAATATTTATCTACAGTAGCATTCTAGGCTAAATATTAAAAGATGTTTGCTAATAGTAAATAAATGGAGCAACTCTTTGTGGCATTCTTTGGTTGAAGAATGCCTTAACCTTCTCCTGGGTATAAAACTGATAATGGTAGTACTTATATGCTACTTCCAATACTAAAGAAAGCCTTTTTCCAGATACTAATTACTTAAAAATATCAGTTCTTTCAAATATTCCTTGATGTGTTCTCTCAATAGGTTTCCTGTTGTGGGAAACAGAATAAAGGATTAGTAGTGCTTTGATTTAATCTAACAAAGCTCTTATGTTCAATTTGCTATCTTATCAACTGGAATTTCTGTTTTTTATGTTTTAATTTTGCAAGCCTATTAAGCTCTCAGGATAAAAGGATGTGGGTTGGTTTCCGAACATTTCATTACCAGACTAGGTAACATCTTCAGCAGAGTTTAGGGGATATCAGTATCAGTGATCTTCTGTTTATAAGGGCGTTGTGTGGTCAGTAGGTCTTGTGATGATGAGGTCATGTCAGGTGATGGTCCCATCAGGTCAAGGTCTTGTGATGGGTCAGATGTGAATCACCTGTGAAAGTTTTGTGATAAGGAGGTTACATCAGGTGAGGCTCATTGAGAAGTGCTGGTTGTAGGAGGCTTGCATGAGTTGGTTGTGGGTCGGTGCTGTCTCTGGTTGGCTGTGCAGTTGATTTGGATTGTGAAGGGTTTGTAGGCTGGTTGTAGGGCAATGTGTCTGTTGATGGAATTACTTATGGAGTGCCAGGCTTCAATGAACTCACGAGCATATTGGGTGATAGCATGGGCGGTGATTTTTGTGTTGCTCCAATTGAACTGGTGCTGTTTGGTGTCAGTGTGGGTAGAAATTAAAGATTTAAGATTGTGGTGTTTGACTGCTAGCTGGTGTTCATGGATCCTGTTTTTTAATTGACCTACTGACCACACAAAGCCCTTATAAACAGAAGAACACTGATATCCCCTAAACTCCGCTGAAGATACTACCTAGCCTGGTTATTGAAACATTCAAAAACCAACCCACAAGCTTGGAGAACAAACCTTCACCCTCATCCTACACCCTTAGCTAGAGATATCCACCACCTTTAAGCTTGATTGCTGTGGACCCTGTCAATCAAGGAATTCTGATTGGTGGAGTTCAGAAGAGCTTTTTCTGCTGTGGCTCCTGCCTCTGGAACATGATGTCCCCCTCCCCCGAAGATGAGGTCCATGCCCATCCTTTGGGCTTTCAAGAAGGGCCTAAAGAGTCTGCACATTGGTCCAGGGGGCCTGCTTGAGGGGGGTGTTATAGTGGAAGTAGCTAATGGAGCTTAAAATATGAACTCCAAATTCTAGCTGAAAAGGTGGCAAATTGAACATAAAGCTTTTCCCCATGTGTCTCTTGTCCCATTCCTTGTATCTTTGTTAATTAAATTAATTTTAATGTTAATATTTATTGTTTCATTGTCTTTTTTTATCTTGTTGCTTATATTTGGTTGTAAGCTACCTAGAAATGCCTCTAAGATAGGTGATACTTGGGGATCATTGATTCATTGCCACCATATAATATGAGTGCATTTTCCACCCAGTACAAGTCATTTTGCTAGTGGCTTATGTAGATTCAGACTGCCATTTTTTAATATGCAGCTTAGAAAGGACTTTTTCCAGTTTTTCACAATTTCATAAAATGTTATCCTTGAAACTTTGGATCAGCTTCGAGTTCTTTTTTACTTTACTTTTTTTAATCTCAACCTCAATTAATAAAGAAAGAATATTTACTCTGATCCTCTGAAGAAGTTGTCTCTTGTCTCTACAAGAACTACCCTGTTGTATTCCACCCTTCTTTGTGCTCAGTTTCTTTCTATAGAAAGTATGTACATTGTTAGGAAAATGTTTAATGAAACAGACTTTACTATAACATAGGAATACAATAGACATGCTCATATTCTATGTACATATGACTCAAGCCAGATTAAATCTCATGTCCTCCAGATGCGAAAGGCTAATATTCCGCACTGAGAACTTTTCCAACTGAATACTGAACAAGATTATATTTTGAAGACTTAAATATTCCATGCATGCCTTCCATCACAGAGAACAGCAGAAACCGCAGCCATTGAAATTATTTTTCTATATCATTGTGATCTTGACTCTTCTAAATTCTTCAATACTTCTTCTTCCAATTAATAACAATTGTAACTACAGGTTGATTAGTCCCTCTCATATTTTATCATTTTTCAGTTATCTAGCTTTTCCTATATATTAAGGTAAAGGTTTCCCCTGTCCAGTCATGTCCAACTCTAGAGAGCGGTGCTCATCTCTGTTTCTTAGCTGAGGGAGCACGTTGTCTGAAGACATTTCCATGGTCATGTGGCCAGCATGACTATACACCAAAAGTGCACGGAATGCTGTTACCTACCCAAAATAAATGATATCTATTTATCTACTCTCATTTGCATGCTTTCAAACTGCTGGATGGCTAGGTGCTGTGCTTTAGTCTCAAATCCAAGTTATCAGCTTTCCAACTGACAAGCTCAGCATCTTTAACTGTTGAGCCATTGTGCCTCCACTCCTATACATGAAGAGTGGGAAATTATGCCAGTTTGTTTTTATTCTGAACAAATCTAGACTGCATTAACTGGTTTGGTCATCTCACTGTTAATTTAAATGCATTAGAAAACAACAGACTTCTTTGAATACTTGGAACATATCACCAACTTACATTTTATTGATTATGCGTCTTCAAATTCTAGCAACCACATAAGATAAATTTCTCCATGACAGTCTATCCCTAACTTGTTCTTTCAAGTCTCCCAATAGTATATTCATTGCCACTGTATCTGAATCCAACCATCTTGTGCTGGTTGTCCACTTTTCTTCCAACTTTCCCAGCATTATAGATTTTTCCAGAGATATAGATACCGTATTTGCATAATATGCCAGAAGTAGCATAATTTGAGCCTGGTTGTTCGGCCTTTTGTGAGAACTTTGGGTTGATTTCTTCAATGATACATAGGTTTATTTTCTTGGCTGTCCATGGCATTCTCAGGAGTCTTCTCCAACACCAGAAGTGAAAGGGGTTAATACTTTTCCCATCTTGCTTCTTTAAAGTTATTTTTAGCTTTTACAGAGTGTCACAGGGAATACTATGGCCTGCAAAATTCTGGTCTTCGTAGATATAGACACATCACAGCATTTGAATATCTTTTCTAAGGTCTTCATAGCTATTTTACTAAATGCTGGTCTGCAGCATATATCTTGACTGCTTATTCTTTTATTGTTGATGGTCAATCCAAAATTGCTTTCTATGTTCTGTCTACCCTCTGCTTTGATATCTTCACTGTAAATTCTAAGGTTGGTTGTTTTACTTCTTGATAGATTGGTCTTCTTTAATTTTAGTCCATGTTTTACTGAGCTCTACCAGTGATTACAGACCCTTTGTGTTTTTAGCTATCAGAATAGTGTCATCAGTATAGTGCAGAATATTGATTTTTCTTCCTCCAGTTTAAAACCATGCTCATCTTCTTCCAATCCAGCTTCCCTTAATTTATATATTTGGCATATAGGCTGAATAATTAAGAGGACAGCATGCACCCTTGTTGCACTCCTTTGCTGGTCTGAAGCCAGTCTCTTCCATCAAGTTCTGTCTGTACTGTGGCTTCCTGACCTGTACATAAGTTTCTTGTGAAGACAATGAGATGTTCTGGGATTCCAAATTTTTCTCATCACTTTCCACAACTTGAAGTGATCAACACAATCAGAGGCTTTTCTTTAATTGATGAGGCATACACTGACCTCTTTTTTGTATTCTTTGGCTTTTTCCATTATCCTGTGTGCATCAGCAATAACTTTTCCTACTCTTCCGACTTTTCTAAAGCCAGATTGAACATCTGGCATCTCTTTTTCCACCCAGTATACGGCTCTAGTTAGCATTAGATGATCATATCTCCATATTAATTTTATCCAGGAGGTTTTCTTTAATTAATGTTTTTATTTTCCTGCAAAAACAAATCTAACATGGCTTTTCCTGAAACCATTATCATCATCATCTCATCTTTATCATCTGTATTTCATATGTTGCTTGTGTATCCATCCCATAACATACCATAAAAGCATGGTTTAAAAACACTATAAAGATTAACATTGATTATTTAAATATTAGGAAGAAAATGAATAAGGATTCCATTATGACATCAATGCTTGTTTTTCAAACAATTCTAGCTTTGAAAAGTTACCTACTGATTTATTATAGTGTGAATGTGGTTCAGCATTTCACAGATTGAAACTGTCTCACCATCATCTCTTTAAATTGCTTTTTGCCAGTAATAATCTCAAGATAATTACCCTAACTTGGTCATTTTCCATATAATGAGCATGTGTTATTGGTCATATTACAAATTGATGCCTTCATAACATTTGTACTTTTCTCTTCCAAAGCAGAACTAGGCAACATGGAGCTATATGCCTCTCCCATATCATCCCAAATCTACACTGCTAACATTCAGCAGTAACAGAAATTTGAAATTTAAGAGGTATTTATTTTGTGAGTATTCTTGGTATAAATATATGAATTCTACTGTCAAGATTTATTCCATTCCCAGTATTCTGAGCTGAGTAGGGAAGAAGAATGGATCACTCAGCCTCTAGATCAAAAGTCAAGAGGAGAAAGCAAGTCCCTGAACAGAGGCTTCAGAGGAAATACACTGCATATTGTATACAGGGTAATTTATATATATACACACACGCATACACACATATAAATAAATGAATACCCACAAATGTTATGATCTAATTACAAATGGGGAGGGCGGGGCATGATGAAGGTAAGGTGGGATCTGTTGTTAATTGATCAACCACCTCCACTGTGATGATCTCCCATTGAGGCCCCAAGCCAACTGGCACAATCAGTTCTTTAGGCCCTTGTGAAAGGTCAGGAAGGTTGGGGCTGACCTCACATCATGGGATAAGTTGTTCCAGAGGGCAGGTGCAACTCTGGAGAAGACCCTTCTCCTGGATCCCACCAGCTGGAATAAATCGGCCTGACGGACTCAGGAGCATGCTTCCTCTGCCGGCATGGGTGAGATGAGTTCAAACCTTAATTGTCAATACACAACACGTGTACAATGAAATTGAATGAGCCAATTCAATGAGCTAATTCAATGATTCAGTGGGATGAGACTTCCCTCACGTAGCCTGGACCCACGCCACGAAGGGCTTTAAAGGTAATTGCCAACATCTTGAATTGTACGGGAAGTAGACTGGCGCCAAATGCAGCAAGTGAGGCAGTGGTTACATGGGCCATTCTTTGGGCCCCAAGAACTGCCTGCACTGCCACGCTCTGCACCAGTTGTAATCTCTGAATTCTCTTCAACGATAGCCCGATGTAGAGCATGTACAATAGTCCAACCATGAGATGATTAGGGCTCTACTATTTGCCTCAATCATTTATTACATTAATTTATTTTGTTTTGTTTTTTCAAAAAATATTTTCTCTCTGTGGTGGTGCAATATCTCTGGGTAAATTCTAATGCAATTTGTTTCAGACCAGCATATTTAGTTTAAGTTTAGATAGTTTAGATCTATGTTAGGTTCTTAGATTTTTGTCCATTGTTTCAAACTTCTGAAGTACTTTATTGAAAACATTTCCATGGAATAAGGGAGATTAAAATCAGGAAAAATTATCATATTTGTGCTTTCTTCCAATTTCTTCATTCAAAATCCCACATCACTATTGTGAAAGGAAAAAAAAGGCAGACTTTGCCTGCACCCCGTATACTTTTAAACATTTTCCCTAAAGTCCAATTCTTTCTATTCTATTTCTCTATTTTCTCCTTTTCTTCCATCTTCCTCTTTTAACATTTTCTCCCTTTGTTCCTTACAATTTAAAAAATATATCACTGTTCCTTTTTTCCTCCAAAACTCTAATTCTAAAGCAAGTTTAAGTTGGGATTGAACCATCTTTAACCAAATGCTGTGGAGGAAATGAAAATTAATAAAGCTGAGATTAGCCAGAAGCCTGTGTATAACATAATCAGTATTTTGTGATGTCACAAGATAAACTACACATTGTTGCAGTACTTCTGTGTGCGATGCTGTATTGCAATTTTTATCATCTGCCTCTTTTTCCCTCCTAAGGACACATACAAAATCATGTCATACTAGTGAAAACAGATGCCCCCAGTTATAAATCAGCTTTCTATGGCCCTCCTCGATGGACCTGTTAAAAATCACTGCTCTTCAGCTTATCCATATGTTTTCAATAAACACCACCATTTATGTCATGCTGCTATCAAGGAAATTAGAGAAGGCAGAATAATTAAATTATACTGGCACTGTTTCCTGGATACACGTACAGTTTAAAAGGTGCTTACCATGTCTGAAAGCCTGCATGGTCTCATCTCCCCAAGAAGAAGGGAAAGGGGAAAAAGTTGATTGTGAAATGCTGTAATCAGATATGGGGAGTGTGGTTTTGCAGGGCCCGAACCCAAGCATCTCTCTCTCTTGATTTGGAGATGAGGGGTCTGTTTCCATCACATACTGCAACACGGGGTGTTCAGATGAATTGGCTAGTAGCTCCTTCAAGATATTAATTGGTGAAATGGTAAGCTCCCAGTTAGTGATGCCAAAATCCCGCAGGTGGGCCCTGGCATGGCTGGACAACCCTGCACGTGTGTCAAAGCCAGCTCCACAGAATTCACATCTCATTAAACTGAACGTACTTGGATCAAAGTTTGCAACTATGAAAAACAAAATAATAATCAGTGTCATATAATAAAACCGAGAGGCCATTTATACTTCAGAAAACCTCTATTAGATCATAATGTAATAATATCCAGCTATCACAAAGATATTGTAAAAATCTTTTCAAGAAAGAAAATCGGGGAGCATACCTACCCCTTCTTCAAGGAAATTAAAAAAAAATAGAAACATTGAAAAAATACAAATTGAATACATACTACCTTTTTTCTTCTTCTTTTGGAAGGAAAATTTTTGCTCAATAGCTTTCACTTCTTCTGCAGAGATGAAGTGACGGACATTGTAGCTGACACCCACCCTGTTCAGGTGGCCCCGTACATGATTGGCTAAACCAATCCCATTGTGGAATCGGTCAGGACAGTACGGGCATTTTCTCTCCTCATTTTTCAGCATTGTGGAATCTGTGCCCAGAAGATCATCCAGTTCAAGAGACCCTTCTAGAGAGGAATCTAACAGAAATACACCTAAGGGAAGAGATTCCTCCATTCCAAAGTGTCTTGCAGGTGACAACTTTTTTCTCAGATTCTTCATCTTCGGTTTCTTCTTCTTTTTGGGATAAATATTAATTTCCTCAACAAGAACAATAGGAACCATTTGATGCAACTGCTGTTGCTGTCCTGCTGATAGGGTTGTACAATCCATTGCCTTCAAAGTGCCTGCAAAAGTCCTTTTGAGTTCCAAGGCAGATTGAGGAATAACAAAAGATTTAAAGTATCTCTTCTGTGCTAATTCTATATCTGTCATCAAAGGGAATTCTTCTTCATTTGTCGTAATATTGTTTATAGAAAACCATTTGCACGGTTGTTCCTCCAACCCACCTGAATGGCTTTGGATATTCTCTCTCTCAGCCTCAAGTGGCAGAGTTGTGCTTTTATTTCTCATTTGGTTCAAGGCATATGGAGAATAAGCTTTTGATGAGGTAAGTGTAGACATTGCCAAGATATTCTGTGAAGAGTTATAGGGAACTCGTTTCCTAGCACGAAATCCTGGCATTGGGATGTCCTTTATATTATTGCCATTAGTTTTATGAAGTTTCGGGTGACCTGCTGTGCACTCAAGGAAAGAGTTGTAGTGGGGCATAGTTTCACAGTGGTACTGTGGAAAGAGTCTGTCTGTTTTGCTCAAATAATCACTTTCCAAAAATTGTCTTGATTTGCTAGAGCTATAATCATCCCTACTAGTTCCAGGTTGGTTCATGTCTGCTTCCAAAGTCTCTATGTTCCATGGCAGGTGGGAATGAGCATATTTCATGTGTTCTTTTAAAATATTTTCATCTGGTGCAGGGAAGCTGCAAAGTGTGCAAATGCTAAGATTTTTACTTCTACTGCGTGCATCATGTGCTCCTTGAGATATATGTTCATTTGACCTGAAATGTTTATACACATTGTGCATAGAGCTGTTCTGTGGTATATTGCAAGCAGAACTTCCAAACATTTTCTTCAAACCTTGATTTTTCCTCTCCCTAACATGCATTTTTGCATGCCGAACAAACACTTTAGAAGAATTGGTTCCAAACACACATTTGGGGCATTGTAGCCTGGCATCTCTCCCTTCATCTGATAATTCATTAAGCTTCTGAATTTCTTCAATGATCTTTTCTCTTGATTGCTGATGAAGCCTCCTGTGCTGGTCTAGAGACTCAATGTCCCCAAAAGCCCATCCACACTCATTACAGGTCAACTGATCCAGACCTCCAGTGTCTTCTTTGTCCTGATCAAGTTTCAATCCTCTGTTATGCTGAAGCATATGATCCATCAAATGTTCTTTCATCTTAAAATAGATGCTACACTCAATGCATGTGTAAACAGTTGGATCCCCTTCTTGGCCAATGTCATCTTTTTCTTGCTCGTCCAAAAGGACATTGCACATATAAGGTCTTGTTTCATCAAAAGTGCCACAGGAAGGAGATTCCACAGACCTCAGGGGAACATGTTCCATAGTGTCTTTATCAGTAACAGTCCAACCATGTTTATGGACAACAAGATCCATAGCTGTCTGAAGTCCTGATCTCTCTAATGCCCAGTCAGTTGGATTAGCAGAACTTATTTCATCTAAATCAGAATCCACTGCCTGACCCTTCCAGGGAGAGAACACATTCTCTACACTGTTTGCTTTATTTAAGTGGGGATTTAGCATTTTTCTAAATACTGGCAAAGCCAACAAAGAACCTTCTCGCACAGACTGTTCCTTAACAGACAGGTTTGTTGCTACATCTGGTGATTTACTCATGTTTTGGGGGAGTGGCCCATGCCCTTCTCTGTGCCCAGAAATCCAATCCAATCTGTGAAAGTCTTCTTTCTCCAACAGTTGACTTTTGTTCAAGTGTTCTTTACTGAAGGTGTCTACATGCTTTGGTTCACTGCTATGGTATCTTTCATCTTCACTAACAGTCTGTACTCCAGCAAGTGGTGGTGAAGCCTGAGAGTGTAAGTGCTCAGTCTCCCTTCCTAAATCCTTATTATTCACTTGCAGCATTGTTATGAGTTTGGATTCCATTGCAGAAGTGAATTCCTTTGGGTTACAAGGATTTCTCCATTCAGTTTCCTTAGAGTTCATTGAATCCTTCAAACCAGAAAGTTTTTCTAAAGTGCTTTCCTCCCTGGAGACACTACCCATTGTCTCCAACGTAGAGCAGTCCCACAAGACATTCGTGCTTCTTTGATCCACGGATCTGTTAGGATCTGCTTTACAACAGCCTTTCCTGAATTTTAAACGGTCTTCTGTCTTGTTGCTGAAAAAAAAATCAAGGCATGTCAGTTAAAAAGTATAAATTGAGACAATTTTATTATTAGTCTATAAGACTATTAAGGCATAATTGCTGCAATACCAGTTTAAAAAGAAATAATAACAATATCCAAGGAACTACCTTTATATTGTGAAAACTCTTGTATCTGCAACCTTCCATTTGGTGAAACAGTACATTGTAAGGCAACAATTATTGAACCAAGGCAACTCACATGACAACCATTCAAAAACACAAAAAATAAGGGTTTAATAGGTATTAATAGAGGTTTTTGTGCATATTTAACATGCATGGAAATTTCATTCTCATATTCTCTGGCCTCTTGGTCACAGCTTCCTCATTCAATATTAGAAAGTTTTTTCTTCTGTAAATTTTCACCATTGCATCCACTTGTTTTAAGATTGCTTGTTCACTTTTGGATGGCAGATTCTTTCAACACAAGCTGCAAGTGCATTATTTGCTTTCTAGACTAAAAGACTAACGCACAAAACTATGTTTCAGTAAATTTTCATCATGTTAATATACAATATATACAGCACATATGTCCACATGAGGCAGTGTGTGTACATATTCTTTGCTGAGCATATAGAAAGGAAATGCAGAAATGGTGGCCTTTGGATTTGAGCAGTGGTGGCGCAGTGGTTAGAATGCAGTACTACAGGCTACTTCTGCTGCCAGCAGTTCAGCATTTTGATTCTCACTGGCTCAAGGTTAACTCAGCCTTCCATCCTTCCGAGGTCAGTAAAATGAGGACTCAGGCTGTTGAGAAGAATATGCTGACTCTGTAAACTACTTAGAGAGGTCTGTAAAGCACTGTGAAGCAGTATACTCCCGAGTCCTTCGGGAGTGGGGCGGTATAGAAATTTAATAAAATTAAAATTAAAATTAAATTAAATTAAAATTAAATTAATATAAGTCTAACTGCTATTGCTATTTGCCAAAATAGCTCAAGCACTTTCAACCAGAATAGTTAATAATGGGGGAGACTGAAACTCTTCTTTAGTTTCACAGCCATACTCTTACTACATTATTAATATAGCAGCAAGGACTATTAAAATATGAAGCTTAAATGCTGAAATAAAGGATGATATTGCACCAGCTCTAACCATATCCACTTTTTTCTGGCACAGTCTTCCACAATTTTATATTTTTTCACAATTCTCAAATAAATGTACTTAGGATCAATCCTGAAGTAGTAGACATGTTGCATGTTATCCATTGATCTAAAATGTACATGTATCTGGCTTGATTGTGCCTCAATTCAAAGAGAGGCTATGGAATTTCCCCAGAAGAATTATGTGGGTGAGGTTATACACCTTATTTTGCATGACATTAAATTAAGCTTAATGTTCCAATGCAAGTGGTCCACAGAATGTTAAAATGCTAACTCTTTCTCGTAAATGCGAACACTTACCAGGCTTCTTTCTTCTTAGTTGTGATAGATATGATACCGTGAGAAAGGCTGACCTCATCTGCAAGACAGAAAAAGTAACATTACAAGCTGGCAGCACAGAATATTGAGGGTTTTGTATAATTTACATTCATATACTTTCAAAGCAATACAGCCTTCCCAGCAGATAAATAAACCCAGTTTGTGTGCCTTCATGGGGGTGATTTTGGATTAGCATGGGATTTCTAAACCACGCTATTTAATCTTGAACACAAACAATTTGATATCATTTTTGCAGTAAAGCAGTTTAAAATAAATAACAACAGATTTGAAGTTAAGCATGTCCATGCATTTTTCTTATATGTCAAATTATTTAGTCATGCTTGGTTTTGCTTGAATAATTTCACCATTAGGGGTGAGACCATATATTTTGCATTTTCTAAACCGCACTCAAGAAAAGAGGTATTGTGCATTTGATAATATTAAAATCTTTCTTCCTCTGAATTGGATTGAAGGGAAGTTGTTTCTATTTTAAATATAAAGAACAATGTACTTAATATAATGTGTGTGCTGCAGCTGCCAAAAAAGTCAACACAGTCTTAGGCTGTATTAACAGAAGGATAAAATCAAGATCACGTAAAGTGTTAGTATCACATTATAGCGTCTTGGTAAGACCACATTTGGAATATTGTATCCAATTTTGGTCACCACAATATAAAAAAGATGTTGAGACTCTACAAACAGTGCAGAGAAAAGCCACAAAGATAATTAGGGAATTATCTACCCTATTAGGGAATTATCTATCTATTAGGGAATTAACTGAAAGCTAAAATATATGAAGAACGGTTGCAGGAACTGGGTAATTTAATGAAAAGAAGGACAATGGGTGACATGATAGCAGTGTTCTAGTATTTGAGGGGGTGCCACAAAGAAGAGGTGGTGAATCTATTTTCCAAAACACCAGAAGGCAGGACAAGAAGCAATGGATGAGAATAAAATTCTTATGGGTAAGAGGATAAATTTGTAACTAGAATATATAATTATTTACTTGAAATTGATATGGAGGAAGAAATAATTAAAGGATCTATGATATCATGGGCCAAGAACATTGGGAGAATTATATAACTTGAAGAATGGGAAAGACTATGGAACAGAAATTATAAACTGACAATGTCGACAGCCTACAAAGAAAATCTATGCAAAATGCTTTATCGATGGCATCTGCCATCAGCGAGACTGGCTAAAATGTATCCCAACATGAAGCCAGAATGCTAGAAATGTAAAAATAAAGAAGGAACGTACTATCACATGTGGTGGCAATGCCAGAAAGCCATTAGGTACTGGGAACAGATTAAAAATTGTATATACGAAATAACAGGAGTAACAATCGAACTGAAACCAGAAACATATTTATTAGGCATG
>JAEANM010000050.1:0-53803 GCA_017656035.1 Myanophis thanlyinensis | reverse complement strand
TTAAAAATTATGAATTATAAAATTAAAACCGATTAATTTAAAACCCCAAATAATTGATGCTAGGCCAGACCGGCCTGCTGGAACAAAAATGTCTTTCAAGGTACAGCAATTGTTTATAAGGCAAGAGGTACGAGCTTACTACATGGTTGCATGAGATCCAAACATTAATCTCCAGAAGGACATTATTATGGCGATGGTGGTCATTTTAACTGCTGTTCTTTATTGCATTTATTATATATTCCATCTTTCCTTTGAATGCTCAAGGGGCCACAAATGGGATCTCCCCTGGTTTTTATCTCCACAGCAGTAATCTTGAGATGAAGATTCACACAGTGAACTCCATGGTTCATTGAGAACTTGAATGCTGGTGTCTTGGTACCAAATATCATAACCATGTTATCTATACCACATTATCATAACTTTGAAAGTAAGATGTAATTCCCAAACCAGCACGCCCTCTGTGTTTTTCTATATTGATATTTAAAAAAAAACAGGTTTTTTATTTAAATTGGTTATAACTGCCCAACTCTGATGGACTCTGGGCATTGCTTGCCTTTTGGGGAATGCTTGTAACATCACACAGATGACCAGGATCCACCTTCTCATCCTTGCCATATTTTTCATAGCCTCTCCACACCAGCACCTGTGTAGGATTATAAGAGTGAATACTATGTCTGCCTTCTGCTAGAGAAATGAAGGGAGCAGCTCTAAAGAACACATAGCTGTAGATTTCTTACACGTGCTAATGTCTTTTTTAAAAAATAGGTATATATGCAGGAATAAGTGATGAGTGAGACCAAAAAGAGAACATGTTTGGATATTTTGGGACTTTTGCTTGTTTTTCCGTCTGATGAGACAAGCCTTCCTCAACTTAAGTGTTGAATAGCCTCCTCTTCTACTAAAATGTGTTAGCTTTAACATGATTTTTATGAGTTAACCTTTGCAAGATTGCCCTGTAAAAGCTGGAAATGCTTTATCTGCAATAAATACTTTTTTTTGCCACCCGGTGTGCATTGGGAAACTGCTCTCAATCCCACCTCTCAATTGTGTTTCCCTCTGATGGCCTAAGTTCAAAAGTCTGTTTGCTGAAGGGGAAAAAACACACCACAAAATCTTGCACTGAAAGGAATATAAGGAAAAAAGCCAGAATAGAAACAGGGGAATCATTTGAACTGAAGCTTGCTGTGTAGGCTGTTTACAGAATGCTGCTCAATTCTGTGTCTGAATTAAATTCGCTTTTAGCATCCCTTCTTATTAGATCCAAAACCTCCTTAATTACAGACATGCTAATGATGAAGCAATTGTGTGTGTCTAAGGTAGCTGCCCAGTATTTTGCAAAAAAAAAAAAAAAAAAAAACAATACAACACCCCAACACCTAGATATTTCAGCCACCAGGTGGCGCTCATTTCTCTCTTCTTCCTGATGAGATTGTGCAAAATGGGTGACCTTTTGCTTTTTCTCTTGCTTTGCTTATTAAATGGGCAGCAGTTTTTCACTTGCTCCATTTTTGAGACAGATTGTGTATGACAAAAACTTCATACTACTAAAAGGAGTGATGGCTGCATAATCTTGCTTCACAGTACTCTCGCCCCTAAAAGAACCGCCCCGAGTCCCTAGGGAGAGGGGGCGGTATATAAATCAAATCAAATCAAACAAACAAACAAACAAACAAACAAATAAACAAACTCCCCCCCCCCATGCTTTTTCCCAGGCTATAGCCCAGGGGTGTAAAACTTGCCGTGTCACAGCGGTGTCATGTGACATATTGGGACTTTGTCCCCTTTGCTAAATTGGGCGGTGGCGGGGCCAGCACATGACACATCTGGTTCGCAGGCCGTGAGTTTGACAGCCCTGCTGTAGCCAATTTTGGGACATGAAATGTAAGAGAATTGTAAAGATAATAATTGTTCATCAGTTGGAGAGATACAAGCATGATATAGAGTCCAAAACTGCATTTCCCTTCCTTTTGTCCCCCCCTGCCCCTCCACCCCAATTCTCCCAAACACATACTGTGATAATATACTGAATAGAAGTTCAGTAGGAATTCTAGATTAGCAAGCAGTTTACAGAGAAACTTGTAAACTGAAAGGGAAACAGATGCTATCATTTGCCACTGGAAATTGGTGGCTCTGCTCTTGACCACAGCAATTTTCAGCAGGAAAAACAGAAGGACCTCTTGCCAGCAGTAACTCCTCTTGCCTGACTTTGCTTTCCTGATTTGCAATCACAGAGAACCTTTAAAAAGAGCATACTAAAAGGATTGGGCTGTTTCTAAAAGCTTGCTCAGGCGGATGATACCTAGATGGCCCAACCTCTCAGCATTCATAATCCCCAAGTTAGGATTGCTGATGACCAGACTGCCCAGAGGAATATGAGGCTGCTTGTTCAGGGACAAGCTGCTTGTTTACAGGTACTCCTCGACTTACAACAGTTCATTTAGTGACCATTTAAAGTTACAACGACACTTGGAAAAATGATTTACGACTGTTTTTCACACTTATAACCATTGCAGCATGGCCATGGTCATGTGATCAAAAATCAGAAGCTTGGCAACTGACTTGTGTCTATGATGGTTGCAGTGTCCTGGGGTGATATGATCACCTTTTATGACCTTCTGATAGGCAGAGTCAAAAGGGAAGTCAAATTCCCTTCAACAACCATGTTATTAACTTAACAACTGCAATGATTCACTTAACACCAGTGGCAAGAAAGGTCATAAAATGGGGCAAAACTCACGTAACAAATGTTTCGCTTAGCAACATAAATTTTGGGCTCAATTGTGGTTGTAAAACAAGGATTACTTTAAACACACGGGCAACATACATGTGTTTCAGTACCCTCCATGTACCTCTTAAGTTGATTATGCCATCTTGAACCCAGCTTGCATAACGTAATTGTACCTTACTTGGGTCAGAACTGAGTCTTAATTGTGCTTGTGGCTTGTAAATTGGTACTATAACCAATGGTAGCAGGAAATGCTACAGCAGCAGCCCCCAATTTTTAGGGCATCAAGGACCGGTTCCTACAGAGAGGTTTTTCTGTGGACTGGAGGGGGCCTGGTTTTGTGTGCTATTTGCATCCAGCAAATGGGGCTTTACTTGATTGCTGGGCCCAGTTTCTGGCATGTTGTGGACCGGGTTTTGGTCCATGGACCAGGGTTTGGGGACTCCCTGTGCTTGGAAATATCTATGACTGAAATCCTAGCCTATATTGTTTATAGCTTACTAAAACAACTATCTTTAATTGACAAAAGCTGTGATGAGCAATAGAAGTCAGTCTTTATGGTGGAGACATAGCCTAAAGAAAATTGAGGCTTGGAATCTAAGAGGCATAAATGGTAAAGAGCATAAATTAACAAATGAAATAGAGGGAAAACATGTTGTGGGGACAAATGTAATAGCTCCAAAGAAGGTACGAATGAAAGGGCTAAAAGGCATGTCTGCACATACAAATTAGGATCATCCAAGTTATTCTGAGTGCATATGAAAGTAGAAATTCATAGGCTGATAACAATTGTTTCTTAGTCTAATGCCTGGGGAAATGCTGCTATTGTTCTTTTATACAAAAGGAAGGATGGTAAGAGCGAAGACAATAAGTGCAGAGGCATTAGCTTCTTAAAAGCACCTGATAAGGTATTTGGTAGAATTATATTTGAAATGGAAAGAGAGGGGACAATGAACCAAATTTAGCAACTGTTTATGCCAGGCATGGGTCAATAGGCCAGATATTTATTTAACCTTCATTGAGAAATGTAAGACTGTAGTAAAGCATTTGAGAAAATAAATGGGATATGTAACCAATGCTTCAGTATTAAGTAGACAGTAAAACCAATGTGTCTCTTGTTGTTTAGTGTTTGATAAATGTATAAGGAATATTTGTGGGCATGTTTAGAAGTGTGTTGATTGAGGATACAAATGTATGTGTACATTCATGTGCAGGTAATTGACACCTGAAACGATTTGCAGCAAATGTTTAAATGATATGTTATTGTGCGGAATGTGGGGCCAAGCAGTTGTGAACAATGCAAGTTATGTGTAAGTAGCACACAAAAGCAAATAGGTGAATTTGTGTGCCTTGCTAAAAAGCTTACTAAAAATGGAAAAAGTGAGAAATTTTAAGATATGAAATGCTGGTAGACTAATTTTGGACATAAGTAAAGGACATAAGTAAGGGGGGAAAGTGAATGATTTGTTCACATAAGGAGAATCAAGGAGGTTTGAAATACCCAGAATAAATTATATGACAAAAGATGAAGGGACTGAGAAGATAAAGAGTGAACTGAGAAAGTCATAATTAGATGAAGAGGATAAAATCCTGAGGAATAGGGATTTTTTTTTTAATTTTCCTGCCTTTAATTTCTCTGATTTATTATATTATATTCTCTTTCCATGTGTTGTAAAGCATTACTTATTAAAAAGGGAATACTGTGACGTACTCGTCAACACACAGATATATGCTGTACCTCCCTTGCGTCTCATAAATCTTAATTCCTAATTGAAGACCAAATAATCTATTGCTCTCACAACATGTTAAACTAATTCCCATCATTCCCACCAGCACAGATAATTTCAAAGGACTGTATGTGTTATGGAGGCCATTAGGTTGTTTTACCCAGCCTAATAAACAATTGTATTGGGTAGGAGCTGGTGTGATTCCTGCAGGTATGCCATAGTCTGACAAGGACAAAGTGTTAGCTATATATATATGATGAAAGTTAACACTGGAAATAGGTTCTTCTATCAAATTAGCATAATAACTCGAAGGAATCATTGATGTTCAGTTGTCTCTTCCTGCCTTATTCCTCCTGCCTTGTTTCTGTTCCCTTTTCCCATCTTTACTATTATTTGAAAATAGGCAATAATCCCTTAAAATGATTCTCTCCTTGTCCAGATCAAGGTCTACCCGTTTTGCATGGTTTGCTGTGGTGGCCTGCAGTCTGTAAAAGCCATCTTTAAAAATGTGTAACTTTGGTGGTATTTTTTTTATCAAATGCTTAAAATGCATTGTATAGTTTAGGAATGCCCAAGTAGTCATTTAGTCTTCTTTGATCGTTTCTAGGTTGGACTCTTCATTTTCCCAGCTTGTTCCCACAGCTACAATGCAAATTCCAATATAGCATTTAGATTGGCAGTTGGCAAAAATGGAAGTATCATTTCCTCCCCTGAGCACTTTGGTGGTTTCAATTTAATGGTGTAGAAATTCTGATCTGTACTTTATTAATTTTTATTCTATCATTTTTTTTTTTAAATTTGTGGATTTGAACAATAGTTCTTAAGTGTGTCTGGTATTAAAGGTTATTATAGGATTATCATGTGGGGTGATGAATCAATGTGCTAAAGTGACACTGTTGGATTTCTTCTCTCCCTTTCTCCACTTTTCACCAACTTGGTGCATGTGATTTTCTTGTTCAGCCTTCAGAAAAAAAGGGCTCATATTCCTGCTAACTGGTGTGCTTCGCTGGTGTCTTGATGCTGTTTTCACTGTGCTAGTGGGCAGTGCTGGCATTCTGTGCATGCTAATGGAAACAACCCCAAGGCCAGTTTTTCTACTTAATATTTCTTTCTCCTTTGTTTGGCCACAGGCTGATGAGCTCAGCAACCCCTTTGGACAGATCAGCCTCAGCCGCCAAGGATCCACTGAAGCCCCTGATCCCTCCTCTGCCATGTTCCAACAGCCAATCATGTCCCAGCATCCTCAGCAGACAGGATACATCATGGCTTCCCCAGGACAGCCAATCACTGCCTCCAACTACTCTGCCTCAGGGCACACGGCGCCAGCCCAGCAGGTCCTCCAACCCCAGAGCTATATGCAACCTCCCCAACAAGTAAGTCGCAGCAGCGGGTGTAAAGGTAGTGCCGGACTTCAGCCGGACTGTCTTCTGCTATGGTTTTCTCAGGAAAGAGAGCAGAATGGTACAGTCCACCAGCATGCATTCCATTATAGCACAGAAGGGCACTCGTAGCTCCCATCTATCGGCCTTGGTAAAATTGGGAGAAACCACTACATCTTTAGGGGAATGGTGTCCAAGGGACGATGTGTATTTTGGTTATCTGTATAATGATAAAAAAGCTATTACACAAAAATACTTAAAATAACGGGAGAGGAATATACGCAACTATTTTTTCTCCAAGAGAATTGTAAGAGAATTCATGTAACATTATCACAAGACAAATTAGAACAGTATGCTCTCAATTTGTGATAAACATTGATTGTAGGAAAAAATGTGAAAGTTTTGAAATGACATGCATACTAAGCCATCATACTGTTGTTCCCTTTTAGGATAGCAATATTGTGCAGAGTACAAGAACAGAGTAAAAATAGTAAGGAAAGGAAAGGAAAGGAAAACCTTTGAAGGAGTCTTAAAAGGAATTAAGACATAATAAAAAAGAAAGAAACACAATTACATCTATGTTGATGAAAATTCTGGAAACCATGCACTATATCTCTCCATACATTTCTAGACTCATAGACCATCCTTGCTCCTTGCAGTAGCTATACATGACTTTATAAGTTATATTTTGTATTTTTTAAGCAGTTCCTTTTTGAGTTTCTTACAACTCCATCCAATTATTCTTTTGTTGGACCTTCCTTTTCCCTCATCAGCCCATTCTTAGATCTGATTTGTAATTTGATCCTCATTAGTTTTTTCTATGTGACTACTCACCTCACTAGTCTTTCCTACTGGTTACTAATTGTATTCAGTCCACATTAAATTAATCCAGTCATTCTTGATCCACCCATCTAGATCTTCTTGTTTTACCATACATTTCTTTAGTAATCCATTCCAATTACATTCAACTTATATGTATCATACCTCTCTCACTTGCATGCAATAAACTAGTGCAAAGACACACTCAGGCAGAGCCATTTTGACTTTTTAAAAAATAAATATTCACTTGTTGCAACAGATCACATGCTACCTACTACTTTTTCTGTCAGCATTTGCATTTCTGTTATCCATTTTTTCATCTTTAGTAAACGTGCTTCTGAAGGACAACTTTTCATTTGTTTGCACTAGGTTTTTTTTGTTTGCTATTAATGTATAACTTGAAATTGTTTGTCCTACTTTCTCTTACACATTCTATTCTCTTTGGTCTTTACTACATGAAATTTTTAGATCCCTACTTCTCACTGCATCATATAATCTGTCCACCATTTTTTTGTTAAGGTACCAGGCTAGAAATCAGGGGACTGTGAGTTCTAGTTCCACCTTAGTCACAAAGCCAGCTTGGGTGACTTTGAGTTAGTCACTCTCTCTCAGACCTAGAAAGGAGGCAAGGACACACAGTTTCTATAACCTTTGCCTAAAAAAACTGGAGTTGCCAGGTGTCAACACTGACTCAAAGACACAAAAACAAACAAGCAAATACATTCTCAACTAATAGCATGTCCGTGTCCTTGATTAGTCAGCCTAAACCAGGGGTGGGCAATTATGGCTCCTTCATGACTCATGGACTTCAACTCCCAGAATTCCTGATCCAGCGTGGCTGGTTCAGGAATTCTGGGAGTTGAAGTCCACGAGTCATGAAGGAGCCATAATTGCCCACCCCTGGCCTAAACATAAGTTTGTCATAAGAAGTCTGTAATTTTAGCACAAGCACTCCTTAACCATAGATACATTAAACAATCATTACATGTCCTTGCTTGCTGATGAACTATTCAATGAGCATTATAAAATCATCATCCTAATAGTTGCGATCCTAGAAAACCCTAGTATTCAAATAGTATGCTGCAATACAAATAGCAGGGCTGCTAGAAAAAATAGTTTATAGGGGCAGAGCACTCATGAATGAAAACACCTTCATAACCAAAACCTTCCCAAGATCAAGAAATTATCCTAATACTTTCTTAGCACTTTTTCTAATTAGATGTAAAACGTGTCTCATGTGGGCCAGTAGCATATATAATGTGGGCCAGTAGCATATATAATATTCTTTAATTCCTATCAAAACACATGGGAATCTCAAACTTTTCTTCATTTGAGAATTTTTTTTCTTTCTTCACCTGAAATATTATCATTGGTACATTTCTTTGGCACTTAGGTTACTCATTTTGGGAAAAGGGAGGAGGACACTTAAGCAGCAATAACGCCCCAAAATAAGGAGAGAAGCAAAACAAACACTAACAGAGCAGCATACACATAATAACTGACTTGAGTGGACAATAAATAAAGCAGCAAGGTATTGTGTTTAACTGAACATTTCTCCCCACATTCATCTGCCATTTCTGCTTAGTCCAGAATTGAAACCCAGAAAAATTATGCATATTTTTGCTATATAGACATAATTCCCCTATTCAGCAATCATGTATGAGCAAATTTGTGTTGTATAAGCCCCTGTTATATAAGAACAGACATATTTATTCTTAGGAATATTAGGAATATTTCACTTCCATTGCATTCCAATCCTCTCTTGTTTAGAACTATCCTTATCAGAAACATTCCAGAATTCATGCCTACTTACTTTGTGATACTCTTCCTTTAAATGTACAAACATTTCTGTGACTTGGCAGAGAGCAAATTTATTTTCTTTCGTTCTTTCTTTCTTTCTTCCTTCCTTCCTTCCTTCCTTCTCTCTCCTCTCTCTTCTCTCTTTCTCCTCCCTCCCTCTCCTCTTTCTCCTCCCTCCCTCTCCTCTTCTACCCAAGTAATTCTGCATGTTGAACAGAAATAAAATAAAACTAAAGGTTTCCTTGTCAGCTGTGTTCGACTCTGAGGTGGGGTGCTCATCTCTGTTTCTTAGCTAAGGGAGCGAGCGTTGTCTGAAGACATTTTCTATCGTTATATGGCCAGCATGGCTATATGCCAAACATGCCCGGAGCACTGTTACCTTCCCACTGAAGTGATAGCTATTAATCTACTTTCCATTTGCAAGTTTTCAAACTGCTAGGTAGGCAGGAACCGCGGAAGTAACAGAAGCTCACCCTGTTGCACGGAATTGGGTCTCGAACATGGGTTGTCAACAGTGGTGGAATTCAATTTTTTACTACCGGTTCTGTGGATGTGGCTAGTGGATTAACCCTGTAAAGTGGAAGAAAAAGGAGATTTCTTCTAACAACCCGTTCTCCGAACTGCTTAGAAAATTTACTACTGGTTCTAACGAATAGGCTAGAACCGGTTGCATTTCACCTGGCTGTCAGCATCTTTAACCGTTGAGCCGCCACGCCCCCTAAAATATAGCTGAACATGCCAAATTAAAACTTCAGACTAGAGCTAGTTTGATCTTGTGCTTAAAGCACCAAGGTTAGAAATAGAGACCATGAGTTCTAGTCCTGCCTAAGCCTTGAAAGCCAGCTGAGTGACTTTGGGCCAGTCTCACACACTCTCAGCCCGACACACTTCACGGGGTTGTGTTTTGGGTAAAATAAGAGGTGGAAGGAATATTGGGTATTCACCATCTTGAGATGTTTATAAAAATAAGAAAGACAAATTTATAAATGAGTTCAGTTCAAAAGAAACTGATTGAGGGCCCTAAAAAAAAAATCACACTGATAGGTCATCAAACCACACCAGGACTCCATCCATATCAACAGGGCTTGGGGGGAAGATCCAGGTTTTCACAGGCCTCTGAAAGACTGACAGGGTTGGGTCTGTCCATATTTCTAAGGAGACTGTTCTGCAAAAGAGACCGCATTACAGAGAAAGCATGTGTTCTGCTGACATTGTTTCATTAATGGAAACCGGTGGCATTGTTTCACTAATGAGACCAGGAGCACAACCACACCCCTCTTCTTGGCTTAAAGTTGCACTGCACTTCCCAAGTTTTATTGTTACCTCTCCTTTCTTTAATCTTCCCCAGCATAATAAAGAAATAATCCCTCCCTTCCATATTATTACCTTTATTGTATATTATTTCCATTTGTATAAGAAAGCAGTGGCCTTCTTCCAGTTATGAGGAACAGACACAGCCTTCACCTAGTCACATTAAACAAGATGCAGAGCCACTCCAAAAGAAAATTACACCCATATTTTAACATTTCCCCAGTTACACTGTCTACCCCCATAGCTTACTATTTTTGTATCTTTTCACAATGCCATGTATGTTGATGATTGCAGCATAGCTGTTGAGGATAGCAGGTGTATTGCAGGTGGTGCTTGTCAGACTTAAATAAAAATTTTAAAAACTAAAAGACACGAAGCATCAAATGTGGTTTTATGAGTTCGCTAAAATCTTGCAAGATTCTGTGGTCTTGCATAAAGCTGTGAGAGCACAAGGAAGAATAAACACCGTCTGGTTCTATTTGGTCATTTTAATATTTCATTGAAATATAAACATAAAATATACCTAGGATGCCAATGGCATCATGCAATCTTGCAATAGTGGTGCTTAGCATGAAGAACTAATAATTATAGTTACATAGTGATGGCAGTAAGATTATTATATACAAAAAAAAGATGGAAAGATTCTAAAATGCTCGTAGAGAGGAAAGATTGCTGAAGATGACCTAATTTGCAGAAAGGGCCAAAATAAACTTTTTTAATCAGAGGAAAAAAAGACAATAACTACATTTGTCACTGACTGCAAACGCTTTATGGATTTTTGTTGTTGTTGAAAACAATAAACTTGTAATCTTCGGGTTTGATGATTAGAAAGTTTAGAAGATGAAAAAAAAAGGAACAATTATGTAATCTTACAGTTTTTACATTTTAAAAAAGCCTCTAATGAAAGTTACCTTTTAAAAAAACACCTAATGAGTGTTTTGAATATAGGTAGTTCTCAACTTACAACTGATCACCCCCCCCAACAGACCCCCCCCCCAAGGTACTTATGACCTGTTCCAAAGTTACAACGCCTCCCCCCGCCCTCCCAGGCATGCAATCTCCTGATTGCATTTTGGGCACTCAGCACTGACATGGCATTTACAGCTACATGACTGCAATTTATGATGATTATTATTTTTTGGTCTGAAAATGCATTTACTTCTGGTTCCTGTGGGGGGAAAAAAATCCCACCCCCATCACAAACTTTGCTTTATGACTGCTAGTTTCACTTTATGGCTGCTGCTGCAGAAAAGTTCATAAAATGGGGTCCTGTGATGTGATGACCCGTTTTATGACTCTCATGACTTACAACCGTAATTGCCAGGCTCAAATTATGATCATAGGTCAAGGACTACCTATAAGTATTCGTGGACACATTTTGCTTCTGTTGTCAGGGGTAAAACTGATTTTTCTTTTAGGAAGTTGCAATGAAAGACTGACTTTCCTTCCCTGAAACTTGTCTGATTTCTTGTTTTCTTGTCCTATCTTTTGAACCAACTCTTAGTGATGTACCATTATTAAATGCAATGCAACCACGCTAATAAAGCTAACAGTGAGGACCCCTTGACGCTAACTGCAACTGTCTGAAAGCTGAAATCCTGCTGCCTTTGACTCTCTGGGAGCTTAGCCTGTTCTCTTCTCTGCCTCTTGTTCTTTGTTTTTGTTCTCTGACAACATCCTTTATCCTTCTGACAGATTCAGGTTTCTTACTATCCTCCTGGGCAATATCCAAACTCCAGCCAGCAGTACCGGCCTCTCTCGCACCCGGTGGCTTACAGCCCCCAGCGCAGCCAACAGCTGCCTCAACAGTCCCAGCAGCCTGGTAAGTCTCCAGAGGAGCAGCATTCAGGCAGGAGAAGTTGGGGTGGGGAGGTGGGGAGTAGTAGCAGCCGATCCTTGTTTAGGGAGAGCTAAGCCCATCTTGCCCTTTCTTGGCACCCAAAGTAGTCATCCTATTTATAGGGCTTGAAACCTAGAGGCATTGAAAATCTTTGTGAGGGCAAGTTTACCTCAGCTATAAGGCACGACGAGCAAGTTGCGTGTGCCTTAAACTCTTTGCCTTCTGTGGACTCTCCATGCTTTTGAAAACTTGAGAGCCTGAAGGGCTGTGCTTATTGAAAACCAATATTTTGGAGAGAACTCGTCAGCTAGAGTTTGACGAAGCAAGGAGGATCTGTTTAGGCATGTGAGTTGAAATCTGCAGGAAGCTGATTTTAAAAACTGTAACGGAAAGCTGCTGTTACTGCTGCAGAACTCTGAATCTCTTGCCGCAAAGAAGGCCCTGATCTAGTGTCTTCGGTGGGATGAAGCTAGCAAAACTGGAATCACATTGGGCTAGAAAAGAGACTGGCAATAATGGCAAACATCTGTAGTTCAGGTGTAGGAATAAAGTGAAGGTTCTCCAAGCTTGTGGCTTGGTTTCTGAACATTTTATTACCAGGCTAGGTAACATCTTCAGCAGAGTTTAGGGCAGGAGTGTCAAACTCAAGGCCCAGGGGCCGTATCCGGCCCACAGGGTGCTTAGATCTGGCCCACAGGGCCATATTGGAAACAGTGAAGGACCAGCCTGCAGTGCCTCTGCCAGCAAAAACGGAGCTCGAGAGGGCTGTGTATAGCCCTCTTGAGTTCCATTTTCTCTAAGGAGGCTGTCACAGCTGAAAATGGAGCTTGTGAGGGTCACAGGCAACACTCCCAACCTCCGTTTTCACTGGCAGAGGGTTGTAGGAGGCCGAACAGATGAAACTGATTTCAGGAGCCTGTTTTTGTTGGCAGAGCACTTGGGCCACCACAGACGCCCCCAACACGAGTGACATCGAGCTGGCCATGCCCACCCTGGCCACGCCCACCCCATCCCAACAAGGTCAAACACCACCCTGATGTGGCCCTCAATGAAATCAAGTTTTACACCCTTGGTTTAGGGGATGTCGGTATTCTGTTTATAAGGGCTTCAGGTGTGGATGTGTCAAATAACGGTCCTGCGATGAGTCAGCTTTGAGCTGTCAGTGAGTCTTGTGATGGGTCTTCTGATAAGGATAAGAGACTAGCTTAAGTTTCCGTAATATCTGCATAACATAGCAGCCACATCTTGAGCTCGTCTTCTGCTAGACATTTTAGAGAAGAGGGGAGCCAAGCCTACAATAGTTGCAATGTTAGCAGCAGTTGCATTCAGCCGGTATGCAGTTTGACTCTTATATTAGCTGAGCTTCTTTGGCTTTCCACCTGCTTAAATTCCTAAATATTTATCAGTTCTGAAAATCATACTACAATAGTGCAACTCACCGATCAGATACCACATTAAGTCAATTTTCCTACATATTCTTAAGAAGGGTGCTGAAGGAGAAAAAAATGATTAAGCTATACCTTGCTATGGAGGTGGCTAAGGCAGGTAAAATTATGTTCAGAATAGTTCTCCTTCCATGGGTGGGTGGGTGGGAATCTTCAAGAGGAAACTCTCGAGGGTTCCCTCATCCCGTCTCAAAGGATAAAAATGCTCCATGGCCACCGAATGCAGAGTGGCTGACTGGCTGGCTTGAACACAGAACAGAGGGTATCCCATCTCTGGGTCCCAGCTGTGGTGTCATAATCTTCCCTCTCTTATTACAATGCAGGATTACAGCCAATCCTGTCCAATCAGCAGCAGACTTACCAAGGCATGATGGGAGTGCAGCAACCCCAGGGCCAGAGTCTCCTCAGCAACCAGCGCAGTGGCATGGGTAGCCAGATGCAGAGCATCATGGGAGTGCAGCAGCCCCAAAACCAGAGCCTCTTGAACAGCCAACGAGGAAACATGGGCAGTCAGATGCAAGGCCTGATGGTCCAGTACACTCCTTTGCCTTCATATCAAGTAAGTGGCGCCAAAGATGGCAAGTGGGGAAGGGGAAGGGAAGTCACCATTCTGGTGTTATAGCATTGGGGATCTGATGTGTAAAAAGTGGATGCAACACAGTCTCATGGCTTGGAAACCATCAGTGGGTGTAATTTTTTTAGGAATCCAAAACTTAACTAACCCGATCGTGTTTGTGATTTCATGCAAAATTCTCAATGTAGGTAATCCTCCACTTTCAACCATAATGAAGCATATGTTGTGATGGTTGCAAAACAGATTACCATGTGACTGCACCCAATTTAATGACCTCTTTTTGTGGCAGCCTTTAAGCAAATACCAGGGTCATTAAATGAACTCATTGTTCTCTGTGGGGTGATTTTTGCTGGAAACCGGAAGCAAGCTCTGGTTAATGGCAAAACAATGTGGTACATTGAAGTTACATGAGGGTGCTGCAAATAGTCATAAATGTGGGCCAGTTGCCGAGTGCCCAAAATGTGGTCATGTGATCAGGGGGTGGGAAGACATTAAACTTCAAATCCAGGTTGTAAGTCCCTTTTTTTGGGATCCATTGTAACTTCAAATGGTTGCTAAGCAACCAGTCATAAGTTGAGGACTACCTGTATAAACCATTACACTGAAAAGTAAGGAGCTAGGGAATGGAAAAGAACAGTGTAGATCTGGAAAAATAAAAAAACCCACTGCCGCCGACAAATGTAAATAGAGACAATTTTACATTGAGACTATCTCGGCTAATTTCATGTTTTCACTTAGAGGGGGACTCAGAAATAAGTCTGTTGTTTTGCCCACAACTTCTATTTTTTGTCCTCCTGGAAGCCAACTTCTAGAAGATTTTTTTCCAGTCAGTGGATGATAACTGCATGCTAGAGGTCTTGTATAAATGGAAAAACTGAAACCACTTTTGTTGCATAGTCTACAAAATGTATAATCAGAAATCTCTAGTCCGTGCAAGTAGTTCTGCTTCCCAAACTCCCAACAATGTGAAATTTGTATATGCACACAGTTTACAAACTATTCAGCTTTTTTTTTTTTTTTTTTTTTTTAAAGGGCTGTTGTTTGAGAACCCTTATCTATCTGTAAAATGAATTTTGCAGTGGTCAGAAATTTTCAAATGAATTGCAATCAAGGGCAACAGTGCATGACAAAAACCAAGCGCTTGATTTTAATGCATATTTCCCCAAACCTGAATTTGGCAACTTAGAACCCCCTGCTACCCAACATATTTTTTTTTCACTTGGATCATTTCACCTGCTCACTGCCATTTCTATAGTGGATGATTCTTGAGAAGTACAGTAGCTCTTAGAGTACAATCACATTTTTCATGTGGCAAATGAGGCACTGGGTAGGCTGAGTTTTCATAAATTGGAGTTTGTTCCTGGATGTGGATAAGATCTGAACAATAAAAGTGCGCAAGACCCTGAAAAGGAGAAGGAAGGAAGAATGGAATGGCAGATGAGTTGGGATGAAAGAGTGTGTGTTATGTTGAGTATAGTGTGCTTTGGCCACTGTAATGTAAGGTCTATTTAAAAAAAAACCCAGAATAATTCCTGCCAAATCACAAATCTTTCCAGAGTTGTAGGGTCTGAAAGAGAAAACTGTAGAAGTTACATAAAGTCTGATATTGGAGAGGAATAACAGAGGGTTCTTAGGAGATCTCCTAGGCCAAGGAGAGGGACCTGATGTTTTTCCCTTTCTCCATCTATACTCCGATCTAGTTTCAAGGCTTTTTGTCATTTCCTCCAAGATTGCGTGTTCTCTTATTTCTGCGGGGTCCAATTTAGGCAGTCACCGGGACCAGAGGTTTTGTCTTCAGGGCTTTCGGTCACGTGCTGGAGCCCATCTTCTGAAGAATAGGATGGGATCTGAAGATAGGCTCCAGCACGAGTCCGAAAACTCAGAAGACAAAAATCTCTGGCCTGGGTGACCGACCCAGATTGCATCCTGCAACATTATCCTGGGACGTGAATATTTGCCTTCATTCACTCCTTTCTGTCTTTTAATATCCCAAGCAGGTACCAGTGGCAAATGACTCTCAAGGCGCAGTCCAACAACCCTTTCAGCAGCCCGTGTTGGTACCAGCAAACCAGTCTGTGCAAGGAGGGCTCCAGGCCGGAGGGATGCCAGTCTATTACAGTGTTATCCCCCCAGCCCAGCAGAATGGCACCAGGTATGAGCAGGAGCCAAAACTCTACTTAACCATTAGGTTTTGCAAAGATGTCCGTTCAGGATCATTATTTTCTTCCAAGAATTTCCTTGATATATCTGCATCAAAAGCACCTGGAACAGCGATAGTCTATTATCTTTTGGGCTCAGAATGTCAAAAATTCAGAAAATGCCTAATCTGATTCTATGGGCATGTCCACACACACACACATCAAACAAAAGAGAAACAATTTTTTACATATTTATTTTTAAAAAATACAGTCCAATTGTCTGTGATCCCCAGGATCTACTGCTTACCTTCAGGTGGTTATTCTTTGTTTTCAAATTCTTTTCTGTAGCCTCTGAAAACTGTCCAGGGGCAATTTTCCCTTAATATATCAGCATTTTTTAATTTATTTTAAAAAAACACATTGATGTGCACTAGATTAATTGGAAAGGCTGTACTCATTTTATGCTATGCAAATTATTTTGAAAGTTTTATTACCAGAATTCAGGTCTGTGACTTTAAAAAAAAAATTTATTTAGTTAGTTACCAGATTTATAGCCTGCCTTTATTCTGTGCAACTTGGGGTTGTGTACATAACAATCCAACCTTCTACTTCCTTCATAATAATAAACCTGTGAAATGATTTGGGATGAGAGAGTGTCACTCCATGCTTTAGGAAGGATTTGAACTCAACAGTTTCCCAGATTCTAGTCCAGCAAGAAGAAGGGGAGGAAGAGGAGGGAAGGAGAGGAAGGCAGAGAGAGATAAGCAGAGAGAGAAAAATATTCAAGAATTACAGAAAAGTACAAGGCCAGAATAAATTTGTTGGCCTATATTAAAAGTTTTCGTATGTTATACTTGTTTTTTAAAAGAGATTTCCGAAGTAACATACTATATACTGTTTAACCCAATGATGAATTATAACCAAAAGGCCATCTAAAAAAGAGGTCAGGAGAGAATTGTTCACAAGTCTTATCAAGTTGGAAGCTTCTGTGAGGCAGTATTATTTATTTTGGCATATTTACCATATTTATGGGCAAATTGTCATTTCTGCAAATTCTGGTATCTAAGCATTAGAGATTATCATTTTCTCTCTTGGCTCCCCAGGGTACAGAGCAAAAGTATCCTGCTCCAGTCCTCCTTAGTTTCTTTAGAAGCATGCATAATCTTAAAAGGTTGCTACTATGTGTGTCCTGAAAATTCACAAGCTCCTCAAAATTGGCATAAATCCTAAAAAAGATATGCCTGGTCAAACCATCCTGAAGACTAGATTTTACCCTCAGCAGATTCATTGGTTAACTCTTTTCACTTGGCTAAGTCTGATCTAACTAATCTCCTTTTATACTGATAGACCTCTCTGGCAAGAGCCCAATAGTAGTAACCAAAGAGGAAATACTGGGTGTATACTGTTCCTATTCTCTGAAGCATTGAATAAGCATCCCCCTTAATTGAAATCAACAAAATAGTATTAGACTGGTGAAAATTATTGAGCAAACTAGGCCTTAGGAATGGCCCTCTGTCAGTATAAATACAGTTTTATCTCCATCATGATGACTACCTGCTCCAATTGATGTCCTTTTCTCTTTCTTTCTAGCCCTTCTGTTGGCTTCTTACAGCCTCCAGGTACAGAGCAGTACCAGATGCCCCAGTCCCCTTCTCCTTGCAGCCCACCCCAGATGCAGCAACAGTATTCAGGTAAGGCCGGGCACTTTACCAATAGAAACAGCAAACCTGGGAGACTGTGATTGATCTGCATATAGTACACCTACCTCCTCTAAAACCTCTTGGAGTCTGTCCCATAATGACTTGTAGAAACCCATATTGGGCTTGGAGAGATTTTGAATCTAGTAACCTAGATGCTCAATTTAGTGTTCCCTTGGAGCATAACATAATTTTATGAAAATGTCTTGAAGTATAGCTAGGATCAGAAAGCTTTTTAACACCGATTTGGCTTTCTGTGAAGGAACTCCAGATAAGCTTTCAAACAAGCTTCCAGATTCCCCAGTATTTTGTTTATTTCCATGGAACCCAACTCCAAGCCAAATCTCACAATATAAAGAAACAAGAAACAAAATACAGAGAAAGTAAATGAAAATACAGCGAAGGAAATAAAGGAGACGGAACATCCAGACAACCAACACCAAAACATATGCAAAGTGTGCAAAGCACATCTAACAAGGGGTTCATTCCAGTCTACCGAAGCCAGGGAAAACATCCAGGTCTTTTGAGGCTCTCTGGAACACCATCAGGGAAGGAGCCACACAAATTTCTAGAGGAATCTCATTCCAGAAGGCAGTCTCCATTGCAGAGAAGGCATGTTTCCTGGGCCCTGAAACTGTTTAATTGAGGGGATCTATTCAGTATATGCCCATTCTGTTGGCTCATACTGGCCATGGGAAATAGGCACACCCTCTGGTTGGTCCAGAACCCCCTGAGGATGTAAGGAAAATTAATTCCTTGTTCCAGAAGTCTCTGCCTAATAGACTCATCCTATTTTCTGTGTAGTGGCTGATACCATCCTGGGTGGCAGAGAGGGCAACACAGTGGGTCTCTATTAATTGTGTCCTTTGTGGGTCTTTTTCAGAAGATGTTCTCGATCATGGCCTACTGCCAGACCTAATGAATAAGGTCAATTGTAATTACAGGTTTTCAATAATGAATAAAGAGTAAAGTCTAGTCTTCGGCAGCAAGCAGAAATGGCATCTCGGACCCATTTCCAGGATTGTAAATTATATAAGCACAGCATTTTGTTCTTTTGATCTTTCTTGTGTTTGACAGCAGAAGAAGATTTTAACGGAGCAATCATTTTTCTCATTCTGACATTGAAGTGGGCGGGTCTGAGATGCTCATCATTGCCATTTCTTTGCAGCAGCAGTAATTTCTCTGCTGAATGAGGCCCATCTGGTTTTATCCCTGCAGCTTTCCCCCAGCTGTTTTCCTCTCAGACTCCTGTGTTTGTGTGTGTGTGTGTGTGTGTGATGATACAAAATTATTGCAGTGAAGTGAAAAGGTTTCTGGGTCAAATGCAGTTTCCCCATTTCCCAGACATTCACATTGTTGACCGGGACCCAGTTTCACAAAGCTGCAGATCCACCATATGTCTACTCTGAATGTTACTCCATTACTCCTTCAAGGAGAAAGTCAGTAATGTCAAAAGCTTACCCCAAAGCCTACAAAATGAGAGCCGTTCGTGAAAACCAAGTTTTTTTTCTCCTCCCTGTCTGCATTCTCTTGTATATGAGAATCCGCCTTGAAAGTTACGCAATTTCGGATCCTTTACCCTGTCTGCACATGTGAATGGATATGTTCGCTCCGTTTCTTGTTAAGTAATCTGGAAAAAAGAAGCTGAAGTTTGAACTTTGGGGAGGGTAAAGTTGCTCTCCTGTCACCCATCTCAGACAATTATTTTTTTCCTTTTTAAGTGAGTTTTCAGTTAGTTTAATGTGCTTAGAATTCTTCTAGCCCTGGGAAGCAGCTTCGTTGAGCCAGGACTGCAGAGAGACAAAACCACTGCATCAAAAGCACCTGGAACAGTGATGGCGAGCCTTTTGGGCTCAGAATGTCAAAAATTCAGAAAATGCCTAACTTGATTCTATTGGCATGTCAAACACCCCCACCTCCAAACTAAAGAGAAACCCATTTTTTACATATTCATTTATTTATTTTTAAACACGCAGTCCAATCATGTATGATCCCCAGGATCTACTACTTAACCTTCAGGTTGTTGTTCTTTGTATTCAAATGCTCTTCCGCAGCCTCTGAAAACTCTCCTGGGGCAATTTTCGGAGGCTGAACAAAAACACAGTCCCCTCAGGCAACTTCTGACAGGGTCCAGAGGCCACACAAAAGCCTATATTATCAGTGGAGATTCTCAGTCATCCAGGTCATAGTTGTATTTAAAAATGTTTTATTCAAAAGGCAACTGGACTGGTTTTTTTCCTTGAGGAAGAAGACAACAACTTGGATGAGAAGCAAAACATCACCATCTTCTTCCTCAGGGAGAAAACTGTCCAGTTGCCTTTTGAAGGAAAAAAAAAGGGACCTTTGAGACAAAAGCCTACCCCATTCTCACACGGCCTCTTCAGTCTCCAAAAATCACCTCAAAAGCACGGCCCATTCTCCCACATTTTTCAGAGAGCCTCCTCTGAAGCAAAGCTTGAGGCCTTGTATAGGCCTCTCACTTAAGTTCTGGAGGCCATGTGAGAGGACACCCCATTCTGGCAGGGCCTCCAAAGCCTTCGAAAATCGCACAAGAACAGGACATACTTTCAAAAATACTTATTGAGTGTTGGTGAATGCTGACGTGTCACTCAAATGTCATGATGAGTCTTTTAGCAAGCATGTCACAGGCTTGTCAATTCAATTCAATTCAATCCTTTATTGTCAATGCACAACATGTGTGCAGTGAAATTGAGTGAGCCTCCATTGGTACAATCACACAAAGCACAGAAACACAGAATACATTCAAACACAGAATACATCTCCAGACAATCCCTAACCCCAGGAAATGCCTGGCTGGCACATTTCCACATACCTTTTTTATACACACACACACACACACACACACTTCTGATCTAGAAACTTTGCTATTTCCAGGACTGCTTCTCTTCCTCTTTTATCATCTTTGAAATGAGTTTTGATTAATGTGGTGTTATATGGCTACTGCTGCCGATGATAACTCAAGAGCCAAAGCAGGCGTAGCTCATTTCTTCCTGAGTAGATTGTAATCTGAAGACTGGAATCGTTTTAGGGAAGCAAACACACATGACTTTTTGTCTTCACACTTTACCATAGGCAAGTTGAAGTCAAAGACTGGCATCCAAAGTAAAAGATTTATCCTTTTCACAGCTGTTGGTTTTCCACTAAGAGCCATGTGCTTCCTAGCCTGTCTATCCTTATCTATGTACCCTTCAGATGTTTTACAGCTGTTCCAGTTTAATTAATATTCTGGAAATTGAATCATGGCAGCTGGACTTCTTTTTCAGTTGGAAATGTTTCATTGTCAGCCTGTTCAGATTAGGTGAGAAATGAAACCACTCTAGAGGACATATGTGGGATCTCACTAACCAACTTGCTCTGACTGAAGAAGCTACTTGGATAAACAATGAAATATTTCAGACAAGAAAAGTAATCTGGTTGCACGATTCAACTTCCAGACAACTCTGTCGGATGATTGAGAATCTCCATTGACGTATTTAACTTCCTGTGCTGCCTTGCTATGGACCAGAAATGGTCTTGTGGAGCAGCTGCCAGTTAGGATAAAGGACAGTGCTTTCTGGGCTAGGATCAGCTCAGTCCCCAAACCTCCTTGGAGAGGAAGGGTTGTTTGGATGCTTTCTGGTCTGGTTGCAGGCTGAGATTTGGGGCAGAAATGGCCTGGTGGTCATCTCCAACAGGGATGGGGAGAGTGCCATCCTGCTGCTTTTGCTTTTGGCCAATCATAGATTTGAGGGAGCCTCTTATTCTGTTGTGAGTGATCTTCCTCAAGTGAAGATGGGCTCCTTGAAAATCTATATAGCCTGTTTCTTATATGGATAAGAAGGTTTGGGGAGGAGACCTCCAATGGTTCTTTGGAACTTGCCCTCAGAAGTTTTAGGTGCTTCGTCTCACTGAGGGTTTTTTAAGAAGACACTGGACAATCACATGTCTGAAATGGTATAGGGCAGGGGTGCCCACATTTTTTTAGCTTGGGGTCTACTCTCACTCTAAACCCTATGTGTAAACAAAGGGAGAGGGGCAGTAGAATCTGTTGCCTGGATTGCCACGGGAGTCCGAAAGCCCTGTGCCTGTAGCTGCCTGCCTGGTGTCTGCAGGGATGGCCAAGTCTTATTCATTGAGTAACCGGGATGGAAAAGAAAAGAAAAAAGAAAAGAAAACAGGTGTGCATGTGTGGAAGGAGGCAGGGTTGCAGCTTTTGCACACCCCTTTCCTTCCTCCCCATCTGCTTCCTTTTCCTTCCCCGCCAACTTCTCTTTCCATGGGCTGGGAATTATGCTCGCCTGTCTCCAGGGCACAAACATTTCACTTGGCCACTTTCCTTCCCGGCTCTCTTCCCCCACCCTTTTTTTTCTTATATATCTGCCCCGTGGCTGGGAGGAGGGAGCCAGCTATTTCATTCAGTGAGTATTTCTCACTTTCAAGGCATTTTGTTTTCTCCCGGGACTAAAGCTATGTGATCTACCCAACACCACCTTTGCGATCGATTGGTAGATTGCGATTGACCTATTAGGAACCTGTTTGAGCAGGAGTTGGACTATAAGACCTCCAAGGTCCCTTCCAGCTCTGTTCTGATTGGTTGACTGGATTGGTAGTATTGTTTTTGAAAATGCTGGGAGTTGCAGTCCCAACATGTACCAGAAGGGGGCACAACAGGGTTAAGGAAGATTGGTCTACAGCAGTTGACCAGTCTGGTTTATTGCTCATTGTTCTAATGGAAATGCTTTTCTAAAAGATACCTAATGTACATTAACCTAATGTACCTAATCATACACTACGCCTCACTTTTAGACCTTTTAGAACTTGTTGCTTTTTCTCCTCATGCTTTTAACATTTATTTCATAAGATTTGTAGAAGAAATAATTTATGTCAAGCAATTTATTTTATAGCTAATGTAGTTCTATGAAACAGCCATGCACATTAATAAGATGATGAAATGCTAGCATAGATAGTCTCTGAGTTAAGCCAATTTACATGTGTTTAAACTGCGTGCAAGGAACATAAAACACGAGCCGCCATATTAGGCCTTTGCAGAAAAAGCTGGAGACTCTTTGCATACATGGAGGAAGCCACCTGCCATTTTGTGCATATGCAAATATGGCAGGCAGACTGCAAAAGCGGACGATGAAGCAGTCCAGGAAGGAAATAGTGTCATAAGCCAGGAATTGCCTTTGTTAAAAATGGATTCCCATGACATTTCTCTTGTGACCACATCCTCTCCAAGGAGAAGAGGTTGGAAAAGAGACCAAGAAGGTTGATGGCTTGACTTCAATGTCCATAACAATTCTTCCCCCCCCCCCCCCCCCAATTTTCTCTTCTCAGGGGTGTCTCCGGCAGGGCCTGGTGTTGTGGTCATGCAACTCAATGTACCCAATGGCCCCCAGCCTCCTCAGAATTCATCCATGGTGCAATGGAACCACTGCAAGTACTACAGTTTAGACCAGCGAAGTCAGAAGCCTGGTGACATCTATAACCCAGACACCAGCGCTCAGGTAGGGCGAAGGGGAAGGAGTCCTGGTGGAACAGGGAGAAAAGATTGTCAGTAGTTGTGCTAATTGCCAGCTTGTGTGACTATCCTTTTGACTATTTCCGCCCCCCTCTGTTTCTAGGCCAGCAGCACCCAGCTGAATAGCCCTATCACATCCCCCACACAGTCACCAACGCCATCACCCGTTACCAGCCTCAACAGCGTCTGCACAGGTCTCAGTCCCCTTCCGGTGCTCACGCAGTTCCCCCGGCCTGTGGGCCCAGCACAAGGTAACCAAGGGAGTGGGAGAGGATTTATCATAATGAACATAATGGAAGATTAGCCAATGTGTATGTATTAGAACAAAGGGCAATTCCCTACGAGCGATTTTGGTCTTCCAGACTTGGCTCCTTGCTTGGTGTCCTATTCACCAGTTTGTCAGTAGCAGTGCAGGTAATACTCGATTTAGGACGACAACTGAGCTCCAAATTTCTGATGTTAAGTGAGGCATTTGTTAAGTGGAGTTTTGCCCCATCTCACGACCTTTCTTACCATAGTTATTAAGTGAAGCACTGCAGTCGTTAAATTACAGTTGTTAAGTGAATCTGGCTTTTCCATTAACTTTGTTCGTCAATGTCACAAAAGGTGATCACATGATTCCGGGATGCTGTGACCGTCATAAATATGAGTCACTCGCCACCTGTCTGAACAGTGATTACATGATCATGGGGATACTCCAATGGTCATAAGTGTGAAAAACAGTCACAAGTCACTTTTTTTCAGTGCCGGTATAACTTTGAATGGTCACTAAATGAACTGCTGTAAGTCGAGAACTACCTGTAGTATCTTTACAGTTTCAGATTTAAGGTAGCTTCACTACAAATTGCAGTGCCCATCCTTTAGAAAACCGAAAATAGAAAATAGAGCAGTTCTCTATGATTTTACACTGTGATGCTCAACAATCCCAATATTCTCTGATACTCTTGGAGCTTCAATGGAAAGCAGTCTAAATATTTCTACCTGAATATTTGTCTAATTAAAAACCTGGGCATTTTACCTGTAAATAGGTATGTTTTTAACTGTTTGCCCATTGAAGAAGTGAAGGCCCTTCTTAATAAAGAAGAGAAGATTCAATAAGGCCACACCAGTATGCCCAACAGACAGTGCTCTTCCCCAGTCACATACATTTTTAAACAGCTGAAATATCAAGAGATTACTAAATTTCACTTAGAAAAGATTGTGGACCTTTGATTCCTATACTCTCTGTGTCCTCTCTCCCACCCTTATTTAAGATACAAAAGAGAGGCGGGGAGGGGCAGGCATCAATTAATTTTTCTTGGTCTCTTTTTCCACCCAGGTGATGGGCGCTATTCCTTGCTGGGCCAGCCGCTGCAGTACAATCTCTCCATTTGCCCCCCACCTCTCTTGCACAACCAGTCCAGCTATACAGCACACCAGGTGAGAGGAGACTGGGCTGGACAGGCCTCAAGGAAGCATTTCTCAGCCGAGTGGTCAAAATTTGAGAGGGTCTTTTTCCCTTTAAGAGTCACAGAACTTCTTGACATTAGATGAGCCGTGGTGGCGTAGTGGTTAGAATGCAGTATTGCAGGCTGATTCTGCCAACTGCCAACAGTTCGATTCTCATCAGCTCAAGGTTGACTCAGCCTTCCATCCTTCCGAGGTCAATAAAATGTGGACCTAGATTGTTGGGGGCAATAGGCTGACTCTAAACAGCTTAGAGAGGGCCGTAAAGCACTGTGAAATGGTATATAAGTCTAAATGCTATTGCTATCGACCAATTTTTCCCAACACAATCCTCTTAAGATTTTTTGCACTTTTCCAAAATAGGAAGCAGTCATGCTGCAGCAGCAAGTAAGCATCCTGTGTTATCTTTGCTTCCAAGAATTGTTCTGGGCTCCATATTGACCTGTAGACGTCCCTCAAAAATAAAAATAAAAACTTGGTAGTTATGGCATAATATTTTAATATGGACCTGGTACTGCCTATTCCTAGTAGCCCAAAAGATAAAGAGAATGAGTGCTGAGTGTCATATGCATTGTGGCAAATGGGTGCGAGCATTCTGTCCCTTGGCTCTCACATGCTGTTAAATTCCTGAATGTTGTGAACTTAGAACAAGTTAGAAGTTCACCAAGTAGATGAACTTAGAACAAAAAGATGAGGGATCTGACTCTGTCAGAACAGAGATCAATATTCCAAGGTTTTAATTCATGTTGAAAAATAAGTGGATAATACAGCACCTAGAGGTTAAATAAACACAGGTGAAAAAAATTCCTTAGATCTGTTTTGTAATTGGCTATGTTTGTGATTACTGATGACAGTGGTGATGGCTCAGTAAGACCATTGTTGCCCTTAAAATCCACCTTTTTCAGTAGAGAGACTCAAAGTGTACACAATGGAAAATCTCTTGTCCAATTCCAAGCCTGCTAAATTTCACTGACCCATTGGTTAGAAGATGAGAGATTAAGCTGTCCAGGGTGTAGCACCAGCTTCTGCAATGAATTCCAGCGTAAACATGTGAAGGATAGCATATTTGTGTATCTGCGTTACTATATTTGTTCTTCCAACACAGGCACAAACGGGGATGAAGCATGGCAACCGAAGTAAGAAACAAGCTCTCAAGTCAGCATCCACAGATCTTGGGACAAGTGATGTAGGCAAGTGACACCTCCTCAGTCCTATTACTGTAGCCTTCTAGAAGTAGAACAGCACAGCTCCAGGAATTCCTAGCCAGCATGGCCAGATTTAAGCTCACTTGGAAGGATCCAATTGATGTAGGCTTATCTTCTGCCCAGTGCCACTTGGTCACGAAGATCTGTTATCTTACTTTGACCAGAGTTTAAACTCCAAACCAATGTCTGATTATATCTTTGGGTTCGGTAACAGTAAACTGGTTTTTTTAAGCAGGAAGTCCTCAACTTACAACAGTGCATTTAGTGACCATTCAAAGTTACAACGGTACTGGAAAAAAGGGACTTATGACTGTTTTTTCCACACATATGGTTTTATTTATTTATTTAATTTTTATACCGCCTCTCTCCCGAAGGACTCGAGGTGGTATACAGCCATCTAAAAAAACACAGAATAAATAACAGTTTAAAAACAAATTAAAATTTAACTAAATTGGGTGGCTGATCACAATTAAAAATTTAAAATCTAATGTGAAAATTAGAAATTTAAAATTTAAAACTAATTTAAAACCCCCAACTAATAGTACTAGGCCAGACCAGCCTGTTGGAACAAATAGGTTTTTAATGCGGCAGAAGGTCCATAGGTCTGTGAAGTTTGTTGGGCATCCCCATGGTCATGTGATCAAAATTAAAAATACAGGTGTCTAATAGAGCCAGTCCTCTTCATAATTTATCTATTTTACACTCTTATCTTTTTTCTCTTATCAATACCGGGTTTATAGATATATAGCCAACTCCTTTTCCTCTGCATGTGTGTTTTAAACAATGGAATAATGCTGACTTTCAGGAAGTTTGCTGTGTGAAAGTAATTGTTCAGGAGTCTTTGTTCATTCTTGGGAGATAGTAAGCAAATCTGATTTGTGCAAGGCAGGCTAAGAAGCCCAAAAAAGTTCCCATGTGAATCATTGAAGAGGGATGCTGAAAATCCCCCCCCTAAACAAATTAAAGCTGTTCCTTTAAGCCGCTCTGTTTGCACTCTTCAATGGAAAAATGCTTGATACTATATTTGTTACATACCTGTTTAATATTAGTAAAGAATCCTGGACTGCCAGGACCCAGCACTCCTACTCACTGGAAACTGGAACTGCTATGATGCTTCCCATATTTGAGGCACACACATTCAGATGCTGTACTGCCAAGCAAATAGTCAGAAGGACTAGTTTCCTGAGCATAGAACCCTTGTGGAAAAATGATTAAGTGTACATAAAGCTGACTGTAAGGAAATATCCTTTTCCCCAGCAGTGCCTTATATGGATTTGATACAGATAAAGATATATATCCCGCCATTATCCTCTCATTAATTTCCAACGGTAGGGTTTTACATTGGGAGAATTGTATTTAAAGTGGGGTGATTAGAAACATCCCACCAAAGTACATTTCCCAGAATTATTTAGGAAGCTGTCACATTTATATAGCCTGTATACAGTTTAAACATCAGTATTTTCCTATCCTTTTTTTCATTAATCTATAACACTATGATGTACCTCTGTAACATAGGTAGTCCTCAACTTACAACAGTTCCTTTAGTGACCATTCAAAGTTACAACAGCAGTGGGGAAAAAACAAGTTAAGGTCATTTTCAATATTTATAACCATTGCAGCATCCCCATGGTCATGTGATTGGTAGCTGACTTATATTTGTGACAATTGCAATGTCCTGGGATCATGTGGTCATCTTTTGTGACCTTCTAAACAAGCAAAGTCTATGGGAGAAGCCAGTTTCACTTAACAACCATGTTACTAATTCAAGAAGTTTGACAAGAAAGGTCGTAAAATGAGGCAAAACTCTCTTAACAAATGTCTCACAGTAACAAAAAATTGGGACTCAATTGTGGTCTTAAGTCGAAGACTACCTGCAGTACATTCTTCAGAAGACATTTTTTTCAGGTTTTTTTTTTTTTGTAGATTCTGTGTATGGTGCCCTTCAAAACCAGATTTTGCGAGATGCTTTGCTGTAGATTCGTAATATAAATGATAAAGCGATAATTAAAGCATACAATAAAATCAGAAGCAGCAATGAGATATTTGAAAACATTATTGCAGCATTGAATTTACATAATGATAGATTAGGAGGACCTGTAAACTATAGCCTCTTTGCCTGGCACTGAAAAGATAGCAAAGCTGGCACCAGACAGATCTCAGAAAGGACGCAGAGCCAGAGAGGAAATGAGAATGGCCATTCCTCCAACAACAGGTCTCAAACCAACAAGTTTCAATATTCTGTTGCAACCAGATGTCACCAGCGGGATCTGAGTGCCTGCGCCAACCAACCCCCTGCTGCCTCTTTCTGCATTTGTAAACCCTCTCTGAAATCTTCGCCCCAAAAGGGAATGCTGTGCACAAAGTACAGGAATGTATCTCTAAGAGAATCTCTTAAAAAAGGATAACCAGATTAAATCAAGCCTTTGGCATAGATTTTTTATTTTTTTGAGGTGGTGGTGGAAAGCACAGCTACATTGGGCTTTTTAAGAGTACGTGTGCACTCTGTGCAGGCTCTTCGGTCCCGTCGACTAATGGAGATTTCAGAATGTCTTTGAAGATGAGGGCAGACAGTTTCAATGCTTTCTCCTTTTCTGTAGCATTTTAATTGATAATTAGATAATAACCTGATGGTGGTGGGTCTCGGGGACGATGCTCAAGGTATTTTGGGATTGTGGATACTTCTCTGGCCTCAGAACAGGCATCTCTGCCACAGTATGTAACATACTGTATCAGGTTGAGGTGAGCAATTGCTTGAATAGGTCCCCTTCACTTGCAATGTACTTTGCATTGTTGCCATCAAAGTGTTTGAAAGTGAATTGACAAAACAGTGCTGCTCTACTTAAAACTAAAACCATCAGGGCTGATGTTACAGACAGTCCTTAAGTTACAACCAACAATTGAGCCCAAATTTTAATGTTGCTAAAGTAAAACATTGGCGATGTGAGTTTTGTCCCATTTTACGACTTTTCTTGCCATCGTTGTTAAGAGAATCGTCACATTTGTTAAGTTAATAACATGGTTTGATAAGTGAATCTAGCTTACCCCAATGACTTTGCTGGTCAGAAGGTTGCAAAAGTGGATCACATGACTCCGGGGCACGGCAACCGTCATAAATATGAACCACTGACCAAGCATCTGAATTTTGATTGCGTGATCGTGGGGAACGGTTGTAAGTGTGAAAAACAGTCATAAGTCCCTTTTTTTCTGTGCCGTTGTATCTTTGAATGGTCACTAAATGAACTGTTGTAAGTCAAGGACTCCTGTATTTGTTTCATATGGACCATGCGTGAAGTTGGCAGTATTATCTTCTCTAAACCTGGCTGCCCATCCCGCATGGCTCTAACTATACGATCAACTGGCTGCCTGAAGAGAGCTGCATTTTACAACATGTTCATGGTATGTTTATTGTACTGATAAAATAGGAATTCATTACCAATCAGCACCCAGCAGGACTTGATTAGAAATCAACTTTCTGCATGGATCCCATGTTTGGAGATAGAATTAGAATGGTTTTGTATCATTTCTGGGGAAAAAAAACAAGCCAAAATTTCATTACACCCGTGTGTTTTTCCATGGTTGGCTCTCCCTGCTAATGTCTAATACGATGAAGCGGATGGAGAGGAACTGGCTGAGTTGTGGAATAGTTATAACCCAAAAGAGGGAAGTAGCATTTTGCAGACATTGCTGAGGGACTGAATCACTGATAACCAAAACCCGGTGAAAGCAATTTGATATGTGGAGATACGTATCCTACACTGCTGGGAGGAAAAAAAAAATCTTTCCTTTAAACAGGCTGTACTTTTGTAGTGTTAGCAAAAGAGATCCCCAGCCTTGCTTGCTTGACTTAGCGAACAGGTGTTGATTGTCCCAAAGGAGGTAATATCCGATGATGCTACTCTTTTGCTTTCAACAGAGGGGCAGGGGGAGGGACTTCTAAAACTAACTTTTCCATGGCCCTTAGGTCCTGTTTCCAAAGCCAGTAGCCAAAAGGTTGAAAAGGCAAGAATTGAGTCCCTGGGAGACTGTTGGCCTGGGAGAGTCAGGTCTCCAAGTCAGAAGTCTAGAAAGTTATTAACTTACGAAAGCTGAAGTCCCTTTGTGTTTTGTTCACAGCCTCTTGCTTACCCCCACCCCACAAGAGGAGGATACTAACCATATCTCTCTTCTTTCTTCTTTGCTCCGGTTGCCTCTTCCGACAGTGTTGGGCCGCATCTTGGAAGTTACCGACCTGCCCGAAGGGATCACACGTACCGAAGCCGACAAGCTCTTCACCCAGTTAGCCATGTCTGGTGCCAAAATCCAGTGGCTGAAAGAAACTCAGGGGCGTCCTGGGGGCGGAGGCGACAGTAACCACGGGACTGCAGAGAACGGCAGGCATTCTGACCTTGCTGCCTTATACACCATCGTGGCCGTCTTCCCCAGCCCTTTGGCAGCCCAAAACGCATCCCTGCATCTCAACAACTCTCTTAACTGCTTCAAGTTGCGTATGGCCAAAAAGAACTACGACCTGCGTGTGCTGGAGCGTGCCAGCTCCCAATAGGGGCAGACAGAGGGGCGGGGAGGGGGGGGCAACAAGCACATTGGACTGGCCTCACCCCCCCCCCCCAAGGCCCCTTGACCAGCCTCCTTTAGTTCCACATGCGCCTCCCCTTCTCTTTTTTTTTCTTCCTTTTTTTTAATTTGGGTGGTAGAGGGGGGTAAATTTCCTGGAGATATTTATATGGACAAAATGAAGAGAAAGAGACATTGATTTGTTTTGTTTTTGTTGGGAGGGTGGGGGAGGGGGGCTTCTGGTTATTTTTTTTTTTAATTATTATTCTTTTTGTGTGGAGGAACATGTCCTGCCCTTTGCCCCCCTCTCCGGAACACGTGTATATTGTTTTGTTCAGCGTTGTGCCGCGGTACGGAGCCGTATTTAATTGCACATAACAGATGTTGGCTGGGTATATTCACTGTACATTTTATTTAATCTGGGTTTATTATTAATATTATTATTTGGTTTTTAAATATAAAAGAATCGTCTGTCACTTTAAAGCTGTTTCCTGCCTACCTCTCTTTCGCAAACTGAATGTTGGGAAACCCACCACAAACAAGTAGCATTTGGCCAATTTTTCATCCCAGGCATATAATTTTTAGGAGGCAGAGCTGGAATATTAGAGTTGGCCTTTTGGGGGTGGAGGTGAGAGAGGGCAAAAGGTAAGGTTAGCTATAACCTTAAGCCAGAGCTAGTTGAAACCTTGAGTTGTACAGTCGGTTTTGTCTAGTGGGTTAAGCCACCAGGCTAGAAACCAGCAGACCATGGGTTCAAGTCCCACCTTAGCCACGAAAGCTAGCTGGGTGACTTTGAGCCAGTCATTCTCTCTCAGCTGAACCTGCCTCACAAGATGATGGTTGTGGGGAAAATAGGAAGAGGTGTTTGGATATGTTCGCCACCTTGATTTATTTGTAAAAATAATAAGGTGGGATACAAATTAAATTAATAATTATTAACTAAACATAATTAGTTGGCATTGAACTCTTGGATACCTGAGCAGCAAGTAGTTCGAATCTATGCTTTTATCCCAACACAAACGTCAGGTAAGATGCCCTTTAGAGACGCTCACTTTCATCCTCCTTACTGCACTTTAATTCCAAAGAATTACAAAGAGAATTGCATACAAAAGGGACACAACAGTTAAGATCATAGAGCAGTGTTTCTCAACCTTGGCAACTTTAAGATGTTTGGACTTTAACTCCCAGAATTCCCCAGCCAGCTTTGCTGGGGAACATCTTAAAGTTGCCAAGGTTGAGAAACACTGTTTTCATGTTTTTACATGTTTATATATAATCCTAGTTTGTATTTCGTGAAAAAAATAAGGTACTTGTTAAACTAGTCATTTTTTTTCTCCTCTTAGCCACAGCAGCAGAGATGTGTGTAAGCGCATTTTGTGTGTGTATGTATAGCACTAAGTCAACACTCCCTTTGGGTCCTATTTTAGTTTATGTTAGATTTAATTGCCCATTGTATTTTGCCCCCAGAGCCTTAGATGAAAAATTTAGCCTAATACATTACAGTGCAATAAACTACGATTTTAGATTCGCATCAATCATTTATTTTCAGTTGGAATTTACGCTAATCCAAAAAAACTTTCCCCATGATCTTCAAATGTGAATACCCAGACATGTTGTTAGATGTTTTGCTTCTGATATTTAGTTATACAATTATTGCTTGATTTAATAACCTGGTAATTTGGTGACTGCTAAAAGATGATCGATTTTTACAGTGCATTATTTTAACACTGTTACATTTGTAGAAGGAAGTTATAAAATCAAGAGTTATGATACACGATATCATTGGAAAGGCCTAGCCTGTGTCAAATTCTTCCCAATTGTATAATATTTAGGTTATTTTGCTGCTATTCGCATTTTTAGCAGCAAAATGGCCTGAATATTATGCAATTGGGGAGAGGCCAGGCCTTTCGAATGACATCAGATATCTTAGCTCTGATTTTGTGTTTTCTAATTTCAGATTGCCTACTGAAAAAGGAAGCACGGGTCAAATGGTAAAACCTTGCAGAAGCCTTTTCCAACTCAGTTATGCTGGAATTGCAAATCCCAGACTTCTCAGTCATGCTAGCCAGAGGAAGAATTGTGGGATTTGTGGTTACAGTACCTTGGAGGAGGCGATGTCAAGGTGACAATGGCTACTGTATATGAAAAGACAAGAAGAAAAGGTTTTGTTTTTTTCCAATAGCAGCCTTCTACAGAGTTAATCTGTTATCCATAATTAGTTAATAACACCTCTGAATTGGATAATTTCTTTTTTAAAAATGTAAACCCTCTTGGCAAGTATGAAGCATTAGGAAATAAAGTTTTAACAAAAGAATTTTATTCTGAAAAGGCAAAAAGAATTGCTTGTGGTTTAATAATTGCATGAAATTTTTCAGCGGGAAGAAGGAAGGCTTGAACAAGTGAAGGGGTGCTACACAAGAATTGCTTTGAAACTCTTCAGCTCTCCACAGCCATTTCATATCTAGGATTAGAGGTTGCAAAATTTCAACTTGCAAGACTGACATCCAAGCAAGCATCAATACATAAATCCAATATCGTTGAAGAGTTACAGTGATATGGATTCGCAATTGGTACTATGTATGTGGTAGCTTTTGTGTAGAATTGTAAAACATCTAGATCTTGGCTAAATATTGTTTTTTCCTCTTTCAAAATTCATGGGAGGAATGGAATCAGTCCCTTGATGCAAGTAAAACTGTTGCAGTTTATTTTGAGGTAAATGGTATTTCAGTATCAATTAAATATCAGGTTAAAGAATTCTGTAACAGTTATGATCAGTTCTGGATTAGCTTTAAGAAAAGAAACAGCTTATTTAATGACTTCAGAATTACAACAGCAATGAAAAAAGTGATTTGTGACCATTTTTCACACAACCTTTGCAAGATCCCCACGGGCATGTGATCAAAATGTAATGCTTGGTAACTGGCTCATATTTATGATGTTTGCAGGGTCCCAGGGTTGTGTGATCATCTTTGGCGACTTTTGGACAAGCAAATTCAATGGGGAAGCCAGGTTCACTTAACAGCCATGTTACTAACTTAACAATGATTCACTTAACAATTATGGCAAGAAAAGCCTTAAAATGAGGCAAAACTCACTGAACTAATGCTTTACTTAGCAACTTAAATGTTGGGCTCAATTTTGGTCGCAAGTTGAGGACTGCCTGTATTGTATTCCAGAAAATTTTAGAATTATATAGAATACACATAATCAAGTGACTTTTAGCATAACGTGTTTGGTTCCATCCATCCTTGAGGTAGAAAATTTAAAACATATACTGTATATTGACTCTTGGAACTCCTCTATATATCTTCATTGTTGAATCCAAAGGCTGAGTTCGTAACAACAATACTATAGTTAACCTACTTTGGCCTGGCTGGCTGATTTACAGTAATTACAAATTGAATGGCTTACTTACTTTGATGTGTGAAGACAGCCATTTAATTCAAATGTCTTCTACATCCAGGAAATTGACAGTTATGAGTCCCTCTGTATCTGCTTTTGACTCCTGATTGACTGGGGAAAATGTGGTAAGATTCCAATCCTTTCTACACACTATGCTGTTGGCCCAATTAGGTTGGTACATCCACTTTAAAGGGTGACTTTTATAAACCATGACTTGGTGTATTGCAGACATTATGGATTAAGTTAGTTTTTGCTTTTCCATCAAGCATTTAGTGCTTGTAATGGCTGTTATTTAATTCATCTTGTAAATGTTTATTTTTCTTTGCCTATGCTTTAGTGCAGGCTATATGCTGCAATTTTATGAGAAAATGCAAGAGTCCTCCCTAGGGACCCTCAAACCAGATCTAGACCTCAAACCAGGTCTAAAAAACAGATCTGTTTTTTATTGGCTGTAAACCGCCCCAAGTCCTGCGGGAGAGGGGGCGGTATATAAATTAAATTAATTAATAAATTAATAAATAATTAACAAGCCATGGTTAAACACTTACTGAAAAATGCAACAAAGTGCCTGGGACTCTGCAGGTGGAATCTTGTGACACAGTTAGAACGGTGGAGCCCAAAATGGTTGACAGTTTGTGGGGAGTTTAGTAGACAAAATGGGTACAGTGGAAAAGTTTTGTTTATTTATTTTTTCCCTTATTAGGAGGAAATACTCTCTTGAGAATTGACATTTTGGGAATGTTGTCTTAATAGAAATGGCCTAGGGATTGTTCATCATCCTTGATTTGGTGCAAGATGTGAACTCGGCTTTCAAGTCGGCCATCAAAAATATACAGGACATTCAAAAGTTGTAATTTACAGCACACTCAAAATGTACATGTCCTGAAAAGTAATATCAAACCCCATGCGGGTGGGCAAAATCAAGAAAGGTAAGAATTACACAAATTTTAGATGTATTCTAGTAAATATCAATACAATTCAGAATCTTAGCGCAAGAGGAATTTCCTTCTTTTAGTTATTAGTGAATTCATTAAGGTGGCCACCTCAAATCTGTGCTCCTTCATCATGGAAGGTATGTTCGCTAGAGGGAAGAGTGAAAGAAGAATGCTAAGGGCAGATGTCAACAGCATGTACATCCATTAGGGTCATCCAAGTTCTGAAGGTCATCTCAACTGCTCCACTAAAAGCCAGGGCACCTACATTTCAGCACAGCATGCAACAGCAATATCAGAAGATGATGGAGGTGCAGGTGGATGATTATTTTAGTGACACCATAATTTCATAGTGGTTGGGAACAAGCACTATAAACCTCAATTTTAACCAAGAAAACCACATAGATGAGAGAAGATTAAAACAAATAACATTGTGCCAGATGATGGGTTCCACAGGTTGGATGACACTCAAAATGCTATTGAAGAATAGCTAAGGATGTTTAAAGATGTTGTGACATGTCTTAATGCCTTGGGACATTAATTGCTGATGTCATGCAGGAAAAGAAAATCTGAAGCTGCAAAGACAATCAGTAGAAACATGAAATGTCAGAAGTAAGAACACGGGAAAGCTCACAACAGTGAAATATGAATAAGGTCACTAAGTTGACATCTTAGGCATTAGCAAATCAATATGGACTGAAATTGGACTCCCAATCTGAGGATTATGCTATTTATTGTTGTTTTAATGGTTCAGTTGTGTCTGATTCTTGGTGGTTTTATAGGCAAGTGCTTTCCATGCCACCCTATCAAGAACAGCTTCTTTTAAGTTGTTGGACGTTCATCTTTGTATCAGTTTTGTTACTCGGTCATAAAAGCAGTGTTGTATTCCAAGGGAAAATATAGCAATGACAGTGTTTGGCCAAAATGCACTCAATGACCTAATAAAAGTTATACTTCGTAGACACTCGATGATTTATCCACTGATGCAGAGGAAGTTGAAGAATGTTATAGTTAAATTTACTCTGAAATCAACAGAACCTGCAAGTAAAATCCACAGGTTGTGTTGGAGATTGGAATGCCAAAACTGGAAATATTAGAAACCATAGTTGGATTCTATGACTTGGGTAACCGAAATGAAGCAAAACAACTTATCAATATCTATCAGTCCAGTGAATTTCTTCATTGCCAACATAGTCTTCCAACAATCAAAATGACACTGATGTACATGAACATCATCAGAAGGTACACAGAATTCACATTGGTTAAATCATTGGTACAAGAGGTAGAAGTTCCTATTATAGAAGCATATATGTGGTCAGAAGCTGACTGGAGCACATGGTGAATTGTTCATTGCAAGTAACAAATCAACTAAACGAAGAAGGAAAAAGTCTTCCAGTTTCCACCACATGAGCTTATACCTACCATTTTCAAGAAGAACATCAGGAATTAATGTCCTAATTGAACGGAATCAAAGGAACGGTGGAATGAAATCAAAAAGGGATGAATCATGTGAAAAGAGACTGCCAAAGACCAAGAAATGAAAGAAAGCAAACTGGATGTAAAAAAAAATTGTGGAAATGATCAATTAGAGAAATAAAAAAATCTCAAGAAGGATCATAACAGAATTTCAGAGAACTATCAGAAGAGTAAAGAAGCAGTATTACAACATGTGATAAGAGTAGAAAATATGTTTTTTCCATTGTGGCTCCTGCCCTGGGGGACACTTTGTTCCCTGAAATTTGCAAGGTTTCTACCCTCACTTGCCTTCCATAAAACTTTTGAAGATCTGGCTTTTCCCCTAAGCAATGGAATAAGATTGAAAAATTGCACATTAGAAGTTTGACTTAGCACTAGGTCTTCATTATTTTAATGCTTTAATGTGTTTGGTTTTATAACACATTATATGTTATATAACTTCTCATTGGAAGTTGCCCAGAATTGGTTAAAAGATGGGTAGCTATATGCGTATTTTAAATAAAATAACATTAGAACCATCATTAAAAAGGCATAACAAAGAATGTTATTCCTGCGTCAGCTCAGAAAGCACAGACTGCCCAAGGATCTGCTGATAACAGTTCTTTAGAGGAGTTATTGAGTCTATCATTTGTACTTCTCTAACTGTCTGGTTTGGTACAGCAACCACACAGGACAGGCACAGACTTCAACAAATAGATAGGCCCGCAGGGGGGAAAAAAATGGAACCAGCCTGCCTTCCATTGAAGACCTGTATACTGAATGAGCTAGATAGAAAGAGGGCTGAGAAAATACCTACAGACCCCTCACATCCTGGACACTGTTTTAACTTCTTCCCTCGGAGTGTTGCTACAGGGCATTGCATGCCAAAACAATTAGATACAAAAAACAGCTTTTACTCCTATATCATCACTCTGCTAAACCCATAATTCCCAACATTACTGTCTATGCCAAAAGGTATTTAACCATGTAGCAGAACTGTATTTCTATTATTATCATTCCTATTACCTACTGCTATTGGTATCTATCATTTTGTTGGTTGTATCTTATGATTTATCATTTTATTGCTGTATGTATACTGAAAGCTTATGCAGCGGAAACAAATTCCTTTGTGTCCATTCACACTTGACCAATAAAGAATATTTCCTATTCCTGCTCTGTTCTGCTCTGCTCTATTCTATTCATTGGAGAAGAATTCATATAATGAAATAGTGGGGAAGACAAGTAGGACAGAGAACACTGGAAGCCAGACCAGCTGTGGGCAGTATTCATGGCAAAAACTCCAACGGCCAGGATCTTTGCCTACTTTGAGGAAGGCTGGTGCCAAAGAATGAGATATCCCAGGAAGCAGACAAAAAAAGACCAAAAGGAGAGCATTCACCCAGTGCTGGACATGAATCCAGCCAGAATCAGGATCCTTCAGAAAGAGGGATCAACTAATTGCAGGGGTGGAAAAACGCTCCATATTAACAGTACCAACAAGAAATGGTTGCTTGTTTGTTTATACAATGTATATAGCCACTGATTTCCTGAATGTGATTCTGGGCATGCAAATAAAATAACAACTGGAAAAAGCCTTAAGCCCCACCTTCCAGCTAGGTGACTTTTGGGGAAACAAGATTTTGTTCCCTGTTGGGTCCATTTTTAATAACGGAAAAAAATCTTTCACTGGCACACCCAACTGTTTCCTACCAATATGAGTTTGGAAATTCACTGAAGCCTAAGTTAAGAAAATTAACCACACTTTTCTCCAAATGGCAAAAAACAAACAAACAGGCAAACTTTGCAGCACTGCCCCATTATTGTATTAAATCTCCCATTTGTGCTGCAAATAGTAATATGTGCGGTACTTTACAAAATGATAAGATTTAGTCTTGACATGCTGCATTAATGAACCCACTGAGAGGCCAAATGCATTCAGTTCTTTGCTTCAGGTCAGCCTTGCAAAAGCTAGAGGACTTTCCAGATTTATTTTATTTCACTCCAATGACTGCTAGTCCTTCTCTAAGTGCATAACTATTTTTTTGTGCTATAAGCTTCTTATGGCCACCATTTTCTGAGATTTGAATATAACTTTATATGGAAGGCATGTACAATAGATCAAGTTTGTTGGAGAAAAAAATGTGTATCAGTCCTCTTGTCTTTTTTATTTATTTATTTGATTTCTATTCTGCCTTTTATTCAGTTCAAAGGGGTTTATTTAGTGCTGTCTCAGAATTCTAAGAACAAGCCTGTAAAGGAGCTTGACTGTACATTTATTCATTTATTCTTTATCCTGCCCAAGCGCTACCTCCTTCCATTTCCCTTGCAAGGAGCATCCTGAGAGGTAAGTGAAGGCTGAATAAATGGCCAAAAAATCACCCAGTGAGCTTTGGTGGCTGAGGGTGGACTAGAACCCAGCTCTCCTTTGGGCCAGTCAATTACTTAACCATGAAACTGCATTGGCTAACCAGATCAGCTTGCTTTTCAAAAGATGCTGGGATTTCTTCTGTCAAACCTTGGATTCAACATGTAAACCTAGAGGCAGTTTGGCCAAAAGAAAGAAAAGTTTTATTTCCAGTTTGGATACAGAGGCAGTTCAGAAGATACAAGAGAGCGGAGTGGTTTTTAGAATATTTTGCTGCTAGATACTTGCATGAGAAAATCTGCAATCCAGAGTTGGAAATGAAATATCAAACCTATGTTTTATCTAACTTTCAGCAAGCAACTTACAGTATATTGATGAGAAATCTCAATTTGAGATATCCTGATGGATGCAAATTTCTGCAGCACTGAACAATCAGAATTTGTTTCTCCTCTTGGGCAAAGCAACCTATCTCTGGGCCAGTTTGGGACAAATCTCAGCCCTTCCAGGTCCTCCTAGGGCTGGGCGGATCTGATCGGCTACTGCCTCCTTTGGCCCTCTTTTTGGCCTGCAACTCATGCCCAAATCCAGGCTCAGATTTCTCTGTGTCAGCCCTGCCCATGGAGGGCAGCTGTTTGTTCCTTTCTTGCCCTGTCACTCTGGCTGGGAACACCCAAAGCATTTACATCTTGAGACCCAAGAGGAAAATTGAATTTATCCTTGGCAAATCTCTAAAAGATATTGGGGAGAAGGGAAGAGAGCTGAGTTTGAGACGATTTTGGGAAAGATACAATTAACAGGAATACCTCCTTTCTTTTAGAAAGTAAGTATTTTTCTAGCTTTTCCTAGTTTTATAAGTTATTCTTTTTTTTTTAAACAGGCTTACAAAAATCTTTTTATTCTGAGAATTGAAAAGCTAGAGAGTAAAGCTTGAAAATCTGCCCTGTTGTTTCTCCTGGTTTAAGCTTTCTGTATTTGAGACATCTGTCTGTCCAATTTATGGTCAAAAGTGACTGAATTCTAGAAGGTCTGGAGAGGGTTTGGTATCACAACAGAGAAATGGCATTTTATGACTGCCTGTAGGCCAGGGAATATGGTGGGCTCCTTGTATATTGTAACTTGTAATTTGAGCTTCTGCCAGCATTCAAGATTGGCCCAAGATTTCATTTTTGCCAAACTGTTTTTTTCTGGATGTTTCAGTTTTGCAGAGAAAATTTTGGCACTTGTTACCAGCTCAGCAAGTCCCATTCTGAGAAGGAGGTTTCAATCTGTGGCCCTTTGCAGCTCCCAGGAGGCAAGGTGAGGGCCTGCTTCCTAGCTTGAAATGTGAGCAATGATTTAGTATGTGGGACACCACGGATCCAGAATGGAAAGGGGAGAAGCTAACCTTTGAACAGAATTTGGACCCTCAGTGCTGGAGGCAGGTTCATTCTCCGCACAGCCCCGAGCAATTGGAAGATTATGGCAATGTCTGAGTGGATGTTCAGCAAGGCATGACAAAAAAAACATAAGAATTGGGGGAAGGGCTGGCCCTCCAGACCCATTGCAGAGGGCTTTCTGTCCATTTGGGAGCAATCAGAAATTTTGGAGATCAAGCGATGTATTTAAACGCCCCAATGATTTCTCACCAAGAAGATACACTAACATGACTGATGGCAGGCATGAGCTGGGTTTGGAACTGGCCAATCCCTAACCTTGTCTCAAAAATTGAGTTGATAATGTAAGGATTTGCAGGGAGGGTAGGCCTTTTTTTTCCTCCTGGTTTAATAACATACTGATAAGCAATAGCCCTTTGGGACATGGGGGGAAACTAGGTGGCTGGATATATTTCTAGAGGTTTCAGAAATGGGGGAGGGATTGTGGGGGAGAATTTTGATCATTCTGTGATATTTGCTCTTAATATAATTTAGGTATTTCAAGCTGGATGTGTGACCCGTGTGGCCCATGGTGGCATGTGGCTCTGGACAGCTAGTAATGAGGCCTCAGAAGATAATAATAATTATTAAAAAAAAGGAAGTTTGTTATTTATATACTTTATTCTATGTTTTATATTTGGCCCAAGACAGTTCTTTATTCAATACACCTCAGGCAAGCAAAAAAATTCGACAACCATGGCCTAGATGAATACTAAGGGCAGATATCTCTGAGTGCATACAAACTGCCTTTTCCTTTTTTCTGGGTGATTCGAATAATAAATAAACATGTCCTTAATTGCCTAGGAATGAGACACAGAGATTCCTAACTGATATATACAAGAAACAGTTAGCTTTTAGCCCTTCAGTGCTGCATCTAATCTGATTTTTACCATGCACTAACTGCAGAATAACTTATTTCTGATCTGGTATGAGATATAACTGCTTTCCAAGAATTGATATTTCCTTTTATTTTCTTTAATCATAATGAATTGCTCCTTTCCATACTGCCTTTAGGAAGAGCAGTTGGGCAGGGAAATAAAAGAGCTTTATATTTGAATTTTGGCTGGCGTACTTGATCCCATAAACTCCACCAAGGAAGTCCTGTGTGGAGATTTCATTATAGATTTAAAGATGTTTTAGCAGTCATGCTTTCTCAGGAATCTAATCAAATTACAGTTCCTAAGATTCTTAGGAAGAGGACCCTTGACACTTATTTCCAGCACAAATCTATAACAGAAATGTGTCTTTTGTATTATGATTCTTGCAGTTAGAAAATGCTCTTTAGAATGGATTTTAAAAATAAGTGTGCATTCACAATGTGTAACTTGAATTGTCATCTCTTTTTCATCCATGCACTGGTCTGCCATTTTACCAGCTAAACTTATAGTAACATCTCTAAATTAATTAGAGATAACTAATCTGTACTAGCTGGCAAAGTCCCTAGATAAGTGGTAATTAGAGGTTTATGTACATCCTTTGGCCACCTAATGAGAGGGAAGGACTCAGTGGAGAAGAGTCTAATGCTGGGAACGATTGAGGGCCAAAGAAGGAGATGGCAGGGAATGAGGTGTCTGGATGGAGGCACTGAAGCAATTGGGGTGAGCTTAAATGGACTCCGGGGGATGGTAGAAGACAGGAAGGCCTGGAGGAATGTTGTCCATGGGGTCGCAATGGGTCAGACATGACTTTGCAACTAACAGCAATAAAAGTACAACCTGAGAGATTTGTTGAAAGTGCATCTTTTCTGGGAAAAAAAGAGAGCCAATTCTCTAGATAGTATTTGACTTTTTCCCATCTTGTAGTTAGCAGTGGAATGCAAACACTGTATGATAGCACAACATAGAACTAATATTTGCTCTAAATCCAGTGAAAGGAAATGATTGCATTTGCTTTTCTCATGAGATATAGTAAAATGAAAAAATAAAGCTCTGAGGTTGTTCCTTGCTTGGAACAAAACACCCTATTTGCAAAGATGATGGATGGTGATGGATTTTTGAAAGACTGACTCAGTCTGAAAGGAGTCCCAATTTCTGTCATTTTTAGAAGTCATGCCTCAATCAGTTTTGACAAGGATTGTGTCTAATTTGAATATAACATTTACTTTGATTGAATAATATGATTTCAGTTTTATAGTGGGTTCCTGCTTATTTCTAATGGGTTGTAAGCTAAAATCTAACCCTCGTGCTGTTTACCCACAGGTAGTGCCCAATGTATATGTACTTTTTTCCTCTTATATATTTGTACACAGTGTAAAGTGAGTGTGAGAAAGAAAGAGGTTGTATGCCAAGGAGATTTTTCTATCACTTCTACTCGGCTTCATATATCCTGCTGAGGTACTTGTGTGCTTCTAGGGTGATATAGGGCTTCTTGGATTGTTCTAGAACCTTAGAAATTCTATAACATGAGCAGGGGATCCCACTGCAGAGAATTTCCTCACATGTCAGCCTTGAGCAATTTCCAAAAGGGGAGGGCTGGAAACAGGAAGAGCAGATTTCACCTGATTTAGGGGAGTACTGAGATAACTTTGGAAAATAAAAGACAACTGAGTTGTCCTGAGGGAAGGCATGGAAGAGAAATTCAAAATAGCTTCAACCATGGTTTAGTTTGGGATAAGAAGAGCCAGAGGGAAAATGGCAGGCTTTCAAAATGTGATTAATATGGCCTACAACAATAAAGTACAGCATTCCTGTAATCCTTGCAATGTCTCTTGATCTGGCTTACTGCAAAAGACTGGCATCCCTTCCAGATTTGAGTTAAAATGAGGCCTTCTAGTTGCTATGTCCTTAAAATACTATCTGCCTAGGACAATTCTTCTCAAATCTGGCATATTCGAAACATATTGGGACTGCTATTCCCATAATTCCCAGATAAATAATCCATCAGATGGAGCTTCCTTGCTGGATACATGCAAGACATGTTTTTGCTCTTCTAGAGGAGGAAATACTGGCCAGAATTAGTCAAACTTTTCACAATGGTTTTGCAGCATTGAAAGCTGAATGGGCTGCTCTAAATTGCAAACTAAATTGAGAAATACTGCTTGAATAAATTGCCTTTTTCCATGGGAGTAAAATCACTTATCTCAACAAATCAGAGTCACTAAGCTCTGAAAACTAGTCTTTCACTTCAGAAATATTTTCTTGCCATTTCTACTCACGAGATTGATTTGGAACCTGTTTTCTACAAGTAATAGAGTTAGGCTGAAGCATTTAGGGTTGCAATTGACTTTTAGAGATGAGCATCCCACTTCCATGCACACAAAGGATTGCCAGAGAAATATGACATTTTGGGGGGGATGCCAAGAGATATCTTGGCCTTTGAGCAGCAAGCCAGCAAAGATTAGACTCTGAAAACTTGTAGTGTGTGGCCATACAAAGATAGAAAAGAAATTTAATTTCCTTAGTTAGCAAATTTGATTGCAATGGTTATTCCTCATGCTTTTAAAACTACATCCCTTTTGTCTTGTTAGAAATGTAAATTTTGTACCAGTTTTTGGAGAAGTTCTGAAGGCCCAAGCAAAGCTTTTGAAGCATTCAGTGGTTTATATTTGGTTAGTTAAGGAAAAAATATTAAAAGAACATTCATTCTCACACTGCCACTTCCCTCTGCATCATGGCAGACAGGGAGGTGAGCATTTCAAATATTGCAACCCTCCTCTGCATTCTTTTATGCTTACTATTCATGGAAAATGGTTCCCAATTGATATCTGCTAAATTGGGTATCAACTATTTCAGGACAGTATCTTAAGTCTCTTTTAAAAAAAAACACCTTATAGCCATAAGTTAGTATGGGGAACAGCTGGTCATACATAAAAAGGCCATCTAGATGGATGTCTTTATATTCCTATCTCAAAGTAATCCTCCATGCATTAAATGAAGTAGGCTATAGTTGTAATAAAGTTTATGTCATCATAAACTTCTTAAAACTCAACAAGATACTGTCATATTTTCTGCCAGAGACACATTCCAATCAATTTCTACCTTTTTTTTTTACATGTTTCATTTCCAAAAATGCCTTAATTTCTCAAATGAAAGAGGAGGGAGGACCTGGAGCTTATGGAGAGGACAGATACCTTGCATTTAATGGATTTTTAGTTCATCCCCATCTTTTCCTATTGGGGACAAGAAGGGCAGTCAGAGAGAATACTGCTCAGCTAAGTGGAGATGATTAAGTCGCTTCTTCCTAAAGGGAATAGAACTGAAATTCACTTCCCCAATAATGACTTATAGCATCAGATCATCTATCAATGAAATATACAAAGCCTATTGTTAATGCTATTATTTTGGCACATTGATAGTTGAATGGCTCTAGATAATATTATGAATCACTAGTTGGGAAATGACCTTGGAATAGATAGAGTTTCTCCTTAATCGTTTGTGAATGCCGTATTGATTACTAATCATAGAGTAAGATTTTCCCTCTATTCATAAACCCATATTGCTCATATTTTAGAAGTTCTCCATATAATTAGAGACAAGGTATTTATTTTGGATAGAACCACTGCATACTGCTTTATTAAAGATAATATATAATAGATGCAGTGAAGAAGTTATTTGGAAGGCTAAATATGTGTGGATCCAGTTAACTCTGCATTCAGCTTCAAAAATGGGCATTGGGAAAAAGGCTTTTGAGGTAATGAAAAATAAAATGTGTAAAACTGAGCTGGGGTGGCATTTTCCTCTGCTGTCAAAACAAAAATGTTGTGTAGATTAATAAGGCAGTAATTGTCCATAGGCGCTAGTAATTTGTTTTCCCATTCCCATTTGCAATTAAAATGATGCAACAAAATGCTTATGATTGTATAGATTTGACGTCTTATTAAATTCCCTCCCGGTCTGATGAATTCTGTATCATCTCTATTGTATTAGTTAAAAGGGGACAATAGTTATTGGACTGAAAGTGATATTCCATGTGTTCAAAAGTACATTTTTATAGGTATTTTTATAGGTTTATGGTTAAATGTTGGTGCTGAAATTGCATTCCAGGGATAAACGTGGCTTAGGTTTAAATCCAATGTGAGTATTTGCATTTTCAAACAGGCCTATAATTTTGACATTTAAGTGTCAGCTTCCTCACAGTGGGGAATTATAAACTGTTATTGCCAGTGTATCAAAAGTATTGGATGTATGACCCAACCAGATAAAACACCAGCTTTTGCTTTTTTTTGCAAAGAGTTGAAATTACTTCTATGTTTGTATTTTACCTTTGCATCTGTTCTTCTTTTTGTGTGTACAGTATGACAGAAAAAGAGATTCTTGAGCCATCCGCTTCACCCATATCTTTAAGGGGGAAATCTCCAGAAGGGGTAAGTGTTATGGGTTATTCTAGAAGGGTAAGGGTGTAAATCCTATTTCCTAATTCCTCCACAATCAGCCACAGGGTCTTTCTGGAGTCTTTTCCAACCTCCTGTCCTCTGGATATTTTTAATTATTGACTAAGATATCTGAGAATACATAATATAATATATCTAGAAGCCAAGAGGTTGAAAATCTGCTCTGGAGAGACATGGTTATTCAAAAAATCCAATGATGCCAGAACCTTTTTAATGACAGACTTTGGCCATGATGGCTACAACCAATCCTCTCCTTTCAATTAAGGTTATAGCCTATCCTAAACCACATCTACTGTGTGCATGAGGAACACATTGTTTTTTACAATTAACGTGTTGGGTTTCACGATTGGAAAAGCTACCTCCTCTTTACCATTATTTCTACCACAGGTTAAAGTTGCTGCCATTGGTCCCACTTGTCCAGCCTCAAATTTAGCAAAGTTCTCTTTTCTGTGAATCCAGTATGAGACTTGCCCAATGGGATTTTTGAAAATGTATTTTCTTGAACAGAGATCAATATGCTACAAAGAGCTAGTTGTCAATAAGGTATTAATAATACCTCATTTTTAAGTAGAGGAAAAAGGGAAGATGCCTATAGAGCAAACTATAATGGAATGATGGCGGCGCCACAGACATTGTAAGGATTTTTCTTCTATGCAATGCACAGTTTTTCCACACTTCCTTGCTTATGAGAACACAAATTCTAATCCACCATGTCCCATAAAAAAACATTTGTGGGGGTAAGCTAAAAGTTTAGTTCAATTTGAGAAACATTTTGAAGGCCCCATTATCAGACTCCTAACATGATTTAATTAAGCCAAAGCTTTATTCTAACACATAGTTCCTCTCTGATTTGAAGCTCTCCAGTGGGGGAAGGGGGAATCCACTTCTATCAAGATAATTGGTTCTATTTTCAAACTCTTCTTGTCATCAAACTGTTATGATAGCTTAAACTCATTAGATGTAATCTTAACTCTAGGGCAGAACTGAGCAGATCTTTGCCCCACTTCTTTATGGTAGTCTTTCAAATTGAGGTATCTGTATTGTCTGACATTGAAGTTGCCAGTACAAACTTTAGAATTCACTTTGTTTAAAAAAAAAAAAAGAAAGAGGATTGTGGGTATATATGGAAACCCGCTGTTCAAGAAGCACACTTCCAAATCCTATTTAAGTGGCAAAATTACATCTTGGAATGAAATTGCAACCTAGTTGAAAACTGCACAGCATCGTGGAACTTTGCAAAAAGGAGGTCAGATTTCTGTACTGGTGGATATCTGTCCCGGTGAAGCATTCAAATATATTTAAGCTGCATAATTGCTGCAATCTTTTAAAGGTTCATGGAATTCCTGAAAACTGCAGAGAATGGATAAGTTTTGGTATTACGAAGTTGTTTAGCAAGCTTATCTATGAGGAATTTCATGTGGAAAGATGAGCTAGCTTTTGGATAAAGGCATGATTTCTTTCTGTGAGTTCTGAACATTAGCACAGGAGTATAAATACTAAAAAAGTGAGTCGTTTATATGTGGATACACACATTCCTGTTGGTGAGGCTTGTAATATATGAAACCACTATTGATTATGGATCCACTAAAAATGCTGGATTAAATCGGCCTATGGTATATCAAAACCATGGCAATTGGTGGTTAATTTATATTCTTACCTGTGCATCCTATTCAGCTCCTACATTTAAAGTAATAAGTAGAAACCCAACAATTCAGGATGCCGGTCTGAAATTGAACGTTATTCCATCAGCTGCTTCTAACCCAGCTAAACTCATAGGTCTGAACTCTGCCTTTCTCCAAGTTGAAAAGCTGCTTCTATTTCTTGTGCTGTTTTCCCCATCTGTCCTATTCTGATAGGTGTTCCATTCCATAGAAGAGAAGGAACTCCAACTTTCAAGTGACATATTAGTTCACTAGGTCAATAGTTCAGTGTTGGGTCCATTTACTTAATTGAGATGCCAAAGTCATAGTGGTAAAATAATGTAAAGCACTTTCACTGGTCTATAGCAGTTCTTAGATACTTGCAAAAAAAAATGTTGGATGCTGATTTCGGATAGTGGCATTATCATTTTTAGGGTAATTTTTAATCTGCATTCTTCATCAGTGGAATCAGAGCAATAACTTTCCCTGTTTTAGAACTGTTCTCCAATTGTTAATAATAAAAACATTTAATAAAATTAAAATGAAATAGGATAATAAGTGAAAGAAAAGTAGAAATATGTACTAAAAATAATTAAGAGTCAAGTCTATCAAATATGGGTATCTATTGGAAATATCTATGGCAATCTAACTGTCTTGCTTCTCTCTCTATTTTTTAAAGATCTTTTTATCCTGCCTTTATTATTTTTATAAGTAACTCAAGATGAGGAACATACCTAATACTCCTTTCTCTTCCTCCTATTTTCCCTACATCAACAACTGTGTGAGATGGGTTGGACTGAGAGACAGTGACTGACCCGCGGTCACCCAGCCAACTTTCATGTCTAAGGCAGGATTAGAACTCACTCTCCTATTTTCTAGCCCTGGTACCTTAACCACTAGACCAAATACTTGACACCTGTATCATCCCTAATATTCATAAGAAATTTTGAGAAAGTATTTCGTGTGCATCCTCCACAATGCTTACAATAAGCCCTTTAAGTCAGACCATTAGTCCGATATCTTTATTTCAGGTAAAGGTTGGTAAAAGCTAAAAATGGTTTGTCCAATGCCAAACTAGTGAACTAATTGTATGAGTCAGATTTGTACAAAGGACTGAGACTCTCCATTTGTCATGCTGTTCATTGAGCAACAACTGTGATGGATGAGTAGTGAAACTCATTCTTGTTACATGCCTTGGGTCTTCTGTTAAGGTAAAATCTGTCATTTCCCTGGTAACAGGTTGGTAAGATCAAAATATCATGAGCTATTATGACTGCATAGGGCGATTGCCACTGACTGGGGTGACAGGAGAACTGAAGGCATTTGTAACACGACTTACAAGCCCTATTTTCATGCAGACTTCAGGTGGAAGATCGAATTAGTAGGACTTTGGAAACCTGAATAGGAAGTGATATAAGCAGTCAGACCTGAAGTGGAAAGTGCTGAAGGCAAATCTGTGACCTTATTCAGACATTTCACTAAACCAAAATGCATTTGGTTGGTTTCTGACTTAGTAAGATTTGCAAACTCAACCCTTTGCTATTTATTCAGCGGTTAAACATGGCATAGTTTAATGTGCTATGCATACAGTGCCAGAAATCTCACCAAAAAATACACTTTTTGCAGAAGAGAGTTTGATATTCTTGTTTTGCCATAATTTTGCCTAGTTTCCTAGAGAGAGAGAGGAATTGAGGGCTGAAATGGAATTGAGCATTGGCAAGAGGTGAAGTTCTTAACCATATGGAAATTTGGAAAGAGAATAGTATAGGAATGAAGTCCCTTCAGCCCAGTCAGGAGAACCTGCAGAATAAGACAGATGGAAATATTACTCAGGCATACAGAAAGCTGTTTGCTTGGTACGGGGTCTATATTCTCATATTTTGTTCTGAAAAACGCTGGACGGATCCCAGAGTGTTGTGTGTTGGGTAATCGTATGTTCTCTGTTGCCAGAAGCCTGTTGCTAAGAGCACCAATGCTGCAAGAATTTCTGCATTTCATTAAATTTCAGGCTCTCAGGAGACCCGGAATATGAATAAATAAATATATGCAGGCGAATGATTTGCTGCTTTCCCCCTGAGACATATATTATCAGCCCTTAGCCTCAGGAAATGTGCTGCAGGTCATCCATTGCTTTCTCCTTGCTGATTCTGGAATTTGCAACTTGTTTCTTTCCCAGGAATCCTCTGTCCTCTGCTGCTTTGACTGCCCTGCTCAGTATAGAAGCAATATCTGAGCCAGTAAACCAGTAAACCATCCTCCTGACTCAGATCTTACACAGTTCGCTGGGCTCATGGTCAAGATGAGCATCACCCTTGTGGAAATAAATTACTGTATCAATAGCTTAGGGATTGGTAGGACAATAGGGGTACATATAGTATGAATGTGCAATGAGGACTTAGAATAGTGCTGGAAGGGACCTTGGAGGTCTTCTAGTCCAACCCCCTGTTCAAGCAGGAGAACCTATACCATTTCAGACAAGTGACTGTCTACTCTTTTTTTAAAGACCTCCAGTGATGGAAGTACATTAACGATTTCTGAAGGCAAGCTATTCATTGGTTAATTGTCCTCACTGTTAGGAAGTTTCTCCTTAATTCCAGGTTGCTTCTCTCTTTGATTAGTTTCCAACCATTGTTTTTTGTCCTGCCCTCCGGTGCTTTGGAGAATAATGTGACCCCCTCTTCTTTGTGGTAGCCCCTTAAATATTGGAATACTGCTACCGTGTCACCTCTAATTCTTGTTTTCTTTAGACTAGCCAAACCCAAAACTTGGGTAGCCGTTCTTCATATGGTTTAGTCTCAAAGACCTGGATCGTCTTACTTGCTCTTCTCTGAACTTACTGCAATTTATTTTCCCGGGTGGAGTGAGCACGCTCCCCCTTTCACTGCCACTGTAGAGAACATAATGAACTGAAGAATTATTCAGAGGCTTACCTTCTTCCCTCTATTAGGCTGCCTGCCTTTCTGAGTATTTTCCCAGTCTATACAAGGTAATCTTCAACTCATGACTGCAATTGAGCCCAACATTTCTGTTGTGAAAGAGTTGTTAAATGAATTTTGCCCCATTGTACGAATTTCTTGCCATTGTTCTTAAGTACCATATTTTTCAGTGTATAAGATGCACCTGAGTATAAGGTGCACCTAGATTTAGAAAAGGAAAACAACAAAAAGTTTTTGGGCTCTGTGAGTCCCATTTTTGGGCCTTTTTTCAGGCCTTTTTTGGCCTGTTTTCAGGGCTTCTTTGGCCCATTTTTGAGGCCTTCTTAGCTCATTTTCAGATCCATTTGTGGGGATTTTGGCCCATTTTAAAAAAAGTCCTGAAAATGGGTCCAAAAAGCCTTAAAATGGGCCTAAAAAGCCTAAAAATGGACTAAAAAGCCTTGAAAATGGGCCAGAAAAGCCCCCAAACGTGCCAAAAAAGCCTTGAAAATGGATAAAAAAAAGCCCCCAAAATGGGCCAAGGAAAGCCTAGAAAATAGGGTAGACCCCCCCCCCCCCCCCATGAAAACGGGCTAAAAAAAGGCCAACAAAAGGCCTGAAAACGGAGCATGCAGAGGCCAAAAAACAGCAGGCGGGTGGGTGGGATTTCAGCAACATTTGCTATATAAGACGCACAGCCATTTCCACTCCCTTTTTTGGAGTGGGAAAATGCATCTTATAGGCTGAAAAATAGGGTAAATCACTGCAGTCGTTGTCAGTGACATGGTTGTGAAGTGAATCTGGCCTTCCCCGTTGACTTTGCTTGTCAGAAGGTTGTGAAAGGGGATCACATGATCTCGAGACACTACAGCGGTCACAAACATGAGTCAGTCACCAAGTGTCTGAATTTTGATGGTGTGACCATGGGGATACCATAACGGTTGTGTGAAAAATGGTCATAAATTGATTTTTTCAATGCCATTGTAACTTTGAACAGTCACTAAATGAACTGTTGTAAGTGGAGGATTACCTGTACTCTGTACTGTGTATGTATTATTTATTCAATTAAAAAGTCATGGACACCTCTCTAATAAAAGCTGGTCTAATGGACAAACTAGGAGGATGGATTACTGAGACTGACATTGTTCCAACTGATCTGATCATGGATTAACCAATTAGTGCTGTGGATAATTTGGCTTCTGCTATTAATATATGCATATTGGAAGTGGGATGTAAATAGCTAAAGTGAAATGGGCATTGCGTGTATCCTGTGACTCAAGCTATGCAAAGCAAGCTTTTACAATCTCATCAAACCTTCCCTAGCAGTTCAACCATTGAGGTAGTGTATATCTACATGCAGCATTAAGTTTAAAGTATATTATGAAAGCTTTGCCAATAGAATAGATTAGCAAGCAAAACCTCCCATTGATTAATCAATGTGGCTCGGTTTAAGCAGTGGGCCTGGGAGTGAAAGGTTAGTTTGATTGCGCTAAGGTATAATGAAAAGTGAAACTAAAATACATTTCTGTTGTCAGTGAATAGTTTTGTTCAACTAATTAAAAAACTAGAACGTTATAATCCATTAAATGTAAGAGTGTGCCAAGAGAATCTCTTAGTTTGGAAATCTCCAGTTAAAGTCGGCTTTCAACACTTTCTTAATATGCAACATGAGCATAACATGAGCATTTTTGTGTATTGTTCTTCTGATTGGCTATGTTTCTTTTAATACATTTAAGAATCAGCTGGCCTAATAAAAACGAGTAAAATGATTTGGTGAGGTTTTTACGAACTATATTAACTAAATTGTAGATTACCAGTAGTTGATTATTTGGCTGGAAAGATAACCAACCAACAAACCTTATTTGGTTTCTAGTCCTGCTTGAAATGTTATTACATGGAGAACTCCACACGGCATGCTGTTCTCAATCTAAGTCTGTTTTTATTTATTTACTTATTTGTTACATTTATTTGCTGCATATCTCACCACGGGACTACTCTAGGCAGCCTAATAAAAAGGAAGAAAAATGAAAAGGGGTGAAAAAGAACAGTAGTAAAATAATAGAACAATAAAGTAACCAATGACAAAGGAACACAATGAGAAAAAATACATCAATATGATAACCAAAATGATGGATGGGTGGAAAGCAGAGACCAAGTGGGGAGAGGTGGAGTCTGCTATGAATCTGGCAGCCACCTCCAATGTGGACTCTCTCATTTGGTCCCCAGGCCTACTACTACTAGTAGTAGTAGTACTACTATACCATACCACACCAGTACACACCAACAGTTTGGTTACCATTAGCTAATATTGGGAATTGAAAGCTGCTACATTCAATTAACAAGCTTTGTGGTGGACTCTTCATGCAGTTGCATGTTGCAACATTGCTGCTTCTTGTATCTTCCTGTTGGTCATTTGCTTGCATTTTCTTTGAATTGGGGTGTGTGTATCTCCTTGTTTTCACCATAACCCCTCTTTCATCCCCTTGCCTTTTGGGGCTAGACAAGTTGGGTGTGTACGCATGCCAATTCCTCTGGTTGCCAAGGTTCTTGGTTGGCATCTTATCAATGCTGATTGTCTGCCCGCCCACCCACCCATCCACCCATTCTGCCCCATCCCAACCTGGACCCTCAGTTGCAGAAGCTAAAGCAGTTTTTCCTACGCAAGCCCATGGAGGAGGAACCTACCACAGAGGAGCCACAAGCCAACGGGGAGCTGGTCAGCTCTTCCGGGGGACCCATTTACTACTATGAGGAAGTGGAGGAGGAGGAGGAAGAGCCTGAGACACCACCGGAGCCGGAAAAACCAGTCAACGACAAACCTCACAAATTGAAGGATCACTACTTCAAGAAACCTAAGTTTTGTGATGTCTGTGCCCGCATGATTGTCCGTGAGTTTCTATACACCATATGCAGTTGTTAAAGATGCATGATTCATGCCTGAAAAAAAAAAAAAGCAGCAAAAGTCAGATGGTGGGATATAGTAAAAGTCCTAGCAGGTATGCTTAAATGGAGGGAGGAGATACAAATTATGATTTACATCTAGTGAAAAAATGGTAAGCAAAATGTTGAAACAGAGAACGGTGTATGCTCATGTGCACCTTGCATGCTTGTTTAATAGTTTAATATAGGTAGTTATGTCTAGGTAGGTAGTTAGCCCAATCAAAGAATCCCCAAGACCGCCCCCCCCCCCCACAGACATGCAAGACACCAGAATATAACCTGACAGCAAACAGCACTCCTTACTAGAACTGATGATGTTACCTAGTTAGGTAATGAAATGCTTGCGAGAAAACAAGCAAGCTCAGAGGGCACCAAAGACCCCTCATAGTTGTATCTCTTGCAGTCATGCTGAAATTCAGGAGATCCCTAGCAATCTTTCATAGCAAACTATGAACGGTGGAGGAACATTCTATAAAGAATGGCAGAAGGTACTGATAGACATCCATAGTTACCGGTGATGTCAGGTGCATCGTGAAGTCATTGTGCAAATGATGCAATCATCAGGCCCTTGTGCCATTATTTCTGAGACAAGTACATAAGTAGGGTCATTTGCTTTAGGATACATTTGCCCATACTCAATCCCTGAATAATTACGTGTAAATTCAAACCTTACCAGCTCTTCAGTTCTCAAAGCAGTGGCCTTTTTAATCATCTGCAATTTTGACCTTCAGGATGGTTGCCCGTAGAGGTGCATCAAAAGGGGAAAAAGTATGCCTGGTGATATTTCTGTTTTTAAAGGTTTTTTTAAAAAAGTTATCTTTCAAAACATTGTCAGGATGTATGCATTTTTAAAAGTAATCCACTTTTTCCTCTACACCAAACCCATTTCCTTTTGCTGAGAAAATGCTGATGATCGTAGAGCCAAACTATTGTGTTGGAGGCAACCACATGTCAGTCCTCCTCTCCTTGTGTAAAAGACAAATGAGAGCTTGTTGGGGGTTGAAGAGAAGTTGGCTGCCAGAAATGAGCCAGAAACTGAGAAGCAGGAGCCAGGAAGAAAATTCAAGGAATCAAAGCCAAAGGAACAAATGGAAATATACTGTACCAGCTTTCACCAGTTTGGTGTAAACAATTCAGGGGTGGGCAATTATGGCTCCTTCATGACTTGTGGACTTCAACTCCCAGAATTCCTGAGCCAGCCATGGTTGGCTCAGGAATTCTGGGAGTTGAAGTCC
>JAEANM010000049.1:14274-53955 GCA_017656035.1 Myanophis thanlyinensis | reverse complement strand
TATATTCATGTCTCACCCAGAGACACTGAGTTAAAGAAATGAGGGGCACAAAAATAATTCACCTTTCAGCACAAGAACGGGCAAAATCATTCATTTTTCAAAAAAAATGAAGAAAGGAAGAACTTTTTTGGGCGAAAGAGGCAGAAAGCGATGGTGGTTTTTGGAGTTTTTCAGTGCCACATTGGGGTCCAACTGGAGATGCCTTTTACGGAGCTGCCAAGAGGCCGAACCGAAGCCTTTTATTCCTGGCCCCCCCCAGAAAGCACAGTTTTCAAGTCGGACTTTTAAAAAGTCTTCTGAAAAGAGAAATAATTGGGGTGGTGGGCAGAGAGGGTCTCGGAGTTCTTGTTTACATGATGACACCTTGCAAAAAATATTTTGTCAGCTTGCACGTAACATGGTCTGTACTTTCTATTTTTAAATATATATACATATATAGATAGATATCTTTATTCTTGGATTTTGCGAAGGTAAAAAAGGGACAAAAGTATGGTTTGTAATCACACACAAACACACACTGCTTTGTGATTCTGCTTACCTTTTGAAGTCTCTGGAATGTAAGGAACTTTTTAAAGAGAAAGTTTGAACCAGGAATAAGGTTATCCTTATTTCCCCAAAACTGGATTGTAATTCTAGTATTTGACATTTGGGGCAATGCTCAGTCACTCAGGTGCAAATAAAGAAATGTAATTTTATATGGAAAATGGAAGACGTGTTTTTTAAAAGTACTTGTGTGCTTTTTTTAAATGTTCCCTAGCAAATGAAAGCTTCTGTCGAACCAATCTTTGCTTTTTAAAAATACTTTGGTGTAAAGTCGATTCTCTTTGTTACTTTGTAAATGTGTGCATACACAAACCGTAATCCTGTAAGAAGAGTGCCAAATATTTTCCAAAATGCAAAATATTTACTTCTCTGTTTCCTCTGTAGGGATTTCGTGTCTGTGCGAAGTTGCTTTTTTTGTACTTAAGGAATTCTTGCCTCTCTAAGGACTTTTTTTTTTTCAGACTGGTTGATCTGTGTATAAAGAATTTTCTCTTGATGCCTGACTTTATTGTGGTTCAATTCTCTTTTTTACTGATTGAAGTCTGACTGTTTTAAAAACAATTGCATGACACGCAGAGATTTAAAAAGGGCTACCTTGCTTGCGATCTGTTTACCCTTTTCTCTTTGGCTGCGTTTTGCAATGATATCCTAAAAAAAGGTTGTTTGCGTCTTCTCCTACACACTTTGTGTATCTTGCACAAGAATGTTTCTGCAATGGATAATAAATTATTATGACTTAATTGGTGGTTTCCGATCATGTTCCTTGCACACCCCACCTCTGTTTAGCCTTGCCTGAACAAGGCAAGGAGCTGCCGTAGCAGCTGGGACTTTTTTTGCCATAGATGTTAAGTGAGCCATATGGACATTAAGTGAATCTGTCAGGATGTTTCTCCTTAGTTCTAGGTTGGTGCTCGCCTTGATTATTTTCCATCCGTTGTTTTTTGTCTTGCCTTCTGGTGCTTTGGAAAATAGGTTGACCCCCCCCCTCTTCTTTGTGGCGACCCCCTCAAATACTGGAAGACTGCTCTCATGTGTCCATTCCCCCCCCCAAAGTCCTTCTCTTCAGATGGAAGCTCGTCAAGGAGAGAAGCAACCTAGAAGTAAGGACAGCGAGAACAGTGTATCAGTGGAAAGATTTGCCTCCAGAACTTGTGAATTTCTGCAACACTGGGAGTTTTTAAGAAGAGACTGGACAACCCTTTGTCTGAAATGGTATAGTGTTTCCTGCCAGAGCAGAGGGTTGGACTAGACGACCTCCAAGGTCCCTTCCAACTCTCCTTGTTCTCTTATTCTGCATCCCAACCAGGCACTAAGCGTTCCAAGAAAGCTGGTCTCGAGGATGCCATCATTATTCATTAACCACTTTTTCAGCCGCTCGCACGGATCGCCGAGCTTCTGATGGCTTGCCATCTCCTCCCAAACTGCATCCTGATTTCACCTGAATCTCCCATCTCGTTTGCCTGGTGATGCTCAGAGAAGCCTTCTATTATTCATGCAGGGTTGAGCAACCCGAGAGGGCCAGGGCACAAAAGGCCTCTCAACGCCTCTTTTGTCAGCACCAGACGGAGGCCGGACCCGCTCTGGCTGGTGAGTGGCGCATGGCGGCTGCACACCGTGTGGGGAGAAGAGCAAGGCCTGTCCAATTCTCCAGCGAAAGACCAAGGAAAGGGTCCTCCTGCTGGAAGAAGCTAAGGGCACGGTGGGTGGGGAGGATAGCATCTTCCAGTACTTGAGGGTCTGTCACAGAGATTGGGGGGGGGGAGCCCCTGAAGGCAGGACAATAGGGACTCCTGCTTCAGCAGTGGGGTGGACTAGAAGAGCTCTGTTGTTCTCTCTTCGGTCCTCAGGGACCTCCGTGTTTTGTGAGAACACAGTGGAAGCTCTTTGGGGCAGGACCTGCCTTGTGGGTAACACTTCCTCCACAAAATGGTTTTCAAGGCTTGACAGCCTCCGGGGACCCTCCTCACAAAGCCAGACCTGCTTCTTTTCCGCTTTTGTCTCCTGCACGGCCTCCTGGTCGGGAGAAAGCTGGCACCTTTGTCGCTACCCTGCTATGTGCAGAGAAGGGGGCTACGGAGGCCTGTCGCGGCAGACTTCCCCGCTGGGAAAAGAGAAAGGAAGAAGCTACACTGCGGTCCTGGAGCCTCCTTGTCTGAAGCCGGACTGGATGCTCAGTTGCTATAGCAACCGCATCCCCCCCCCTTAAACCCTGGACTTGCCTGTCCTGATGGGCAGCTGCTAGGCAAAGAGGACTTACCTACATAGAACCACACAGGGCTGGAAGGGACCTCAGAGGTCTTCTATCCCAACCCCTTGCTCAAGCCAGGAGACTTTATATACCATCCTGATCGAATGGCCGTCCGGTCTTTTCTGTGAAACCCTCCAGGGATGGAGCACGCTCCCCACGAAGGCTGTCGCTGCCCACTGAAATCCTGGTTTGTTCGACTTCCTTTTCACCTCAAGCTTGCAGCAATTAGTGATTTAAGGCAGGAAATCAAAATTTCTTCCCTTTGTTGTCTCAATTCTATCAAGCTCCGCTGCCCCTAAATAAAAGGCTGAACGCCGCAGGCAACGGGATGGGCCAGGAGCTTCTCCTGCTTGGCTCCTGGAAGTGGCCTCCAAGGGGCAACCTGATCCACGTGGTGACCATCCATCAGCCCACCAATGCTGGCTTTCAATAGGGAAGTTTGGGGTGGGATTTGGAGCCCCCGGATGGAATTTTGCATGCTCTGAACGTGCAAATCTTCCCCCCTGGTTCCAGGAGGGTCTTCATTACGCCCCCCCTCCCCGTGAGAAAGACCTTGAGGTACAGGATGGAAATGGAATGGAGATAAATTGGTCCAGATTTGAAACCCACCCCAGCCCCGAAGGCTGCTTTCAAGTTGGACTCGCGTCTTGCATCTCAAGAGCCCGAGAAATGCGGCGAACTTTCCACACAGCTCAACACCTGCCCCCGAAACACAGAAATAACTTGGATTAACTTCTTACACACCAAGTACACTTGCAGGTTGTCATGGAAACAAGGGCATCCGTGTGGTGTGATGGGAACTTGGGGCGGGTGGCGGGGGGGGGAAAGAAAAACAGAATTTAGGAAATTAAATCCAAAGGAAAGTATTTTGTTTTGCTTAGTTTTGGCAAGGCGCAATGGGTCGATGCAGAAGTTAAGAAGAGGCCGGACAGGCCACTTGTCCAGAATGGCATAGGGTCTCCTGTTTGAGCAGGGGGTTGGACTAGAAGACCTCCAAGGTCCCTTCCAACTGTTATTCTGCTTACAGTGAGTTTTTAAGGTGGGCGAAATGTTTCTCTTTGTACCTGGATCTGAGCTGCTGCCTCTAACTAAGCTCTTGATTCTTTCTTTCTCTCTCTCTCTCTCCTTTTCTCTCTTGGTCCGATTAAAAGGCCTTCGGGGAGACCCGGCCTGTTTTTGCGTCCCCTCCTAACCATGGCTTCTTCTTCTTCTTCTTCTTCTTCTGTTCCTGTTTCAGACAGTGTGCAACTCTTGAGAAAGCCACACAGAGGAACCGGGAAAGTTACCCAGCTGAGTTAAAAGCAGGTCAGTGTGTTGTCTTGCAAAGTGAGGCTCTCTTAAGCATGTTCCTGACACAGTTTGACCTCACACACACACACACACAGACATACAGGTTAATTATTCACAACTGCGCTCTCTGGGCTGATTTTTCTCACTCAGATGAAGTGAAGCCTGAAATATATACATAAATATTCATATATTTTCATAAGCAATCGCCCCCCCATCCTCCGTCCAAGTAGGACATGTTAAATCAGGTCAGCATTTTACCGTGAAATAGCTATGAAACCAGGGAGGGGGAAATTGAGGGGGGGGGGAGAGAGAGGTGTTGTTTGTAAAATGCCCACCCACCAGCAGGCTAAATCGAGAGTGGTCTGCACGAAGCCGTCATAACTTTGAACCGTCACTAAATGAACTGTTCCTTGACCCATAGTTGGGACTGTGCTTGTGCTGTTGTGCAAAGGTTAACAACGCACAGACACAAACATACAGAAACACACGTGGAGCTCTGGTGTTGTGAGTTATTTCCTTACTTTGTGTTCCAGTGTTTCTTCCTCCGCTCACTGTTGTTACACACACACACACACACGCACACCGGGTGGCAACAGCCGTCCACCGCCCGTCCCACTCACCATCTGCAGCCTCACTGTCATGTTGGCTGCTTCTCTCTCCCCCAGACCCGCGTTTGGGGCAGCAGCGCCTCTCCGGGGGGGCCCTTGAACCCCCCCTCCCCCGCCCGTATGCCTGCCACCATTGAAACAAGGAGGAGGAGGACACTGGTGGTGGATCCGATCGTCACCGGATTCCGTTGCAGAGCGGGACACATGCGCGCGTGTGAGTTGGCGTGCGCAGAGAAGCCTTGCGCGTTAGATAGCCGGATGGTGGTTAGGATTGCTGGACACTCTCTTAAGGTCGGTCAGGAATGCCAACACGCCCTTTCAGAAGTTTCTAGCCCTCATTGTTGGCAGAAAAGGTTTCCCAAGGAAAGCGGTCGATGCCTCAATTTTTCCCGGACTTCTGTCCAGCTGGCTTTGTGGACGGAAACGAGAGGAGTTCTCCTCCTAGTCCTGTGGATCCAAGGGGGGGGGGGTTGTTGTTGGGGTTGAGGATGGGAGAAAGCAATAAAGTGTAGAGCATCATTAGCTCAGCGCAGAGCTGCTCGCTTGTTGCCTGAGCAACGGAAAAGAAGCCCCCACCCACCCACCCCAAAACCAGGATCCAAACTGGAGCCCAGCAGTGCCTCCCAGTGGCTTTGCCAGCAATGCAGAGAGAAGAGAAAGAGAGAGATTTTTCTTGGGAGTGTCTGGGGGCTTAACAAACACAAACACACACACACATTTTCCAACAGTTCTCAGTTTATTAAGTCACTGAAGCAGCCATAAATGAAAAAAAAATAGTAACTTAAGAAACCAGCAAAGAGGAAAAAAATGAAACAGAAGAAAATCCTGATTAGCTGCTAACTTTCTTAGCTTTCCACACGGGGTTAGGGTCCTTCCTTCCCAGCCGGTGCAAGACGGAAGCTAAGAGATGGAAACATCGGCGGAAGAATTTTTCTAGCAATTCATCCCGTTATTTTTTTTTCCCCTTTTCCAATTTAATTCTTGCAGAAGAAACAATGCGTGAGAGAGAAAAGAGCCGTAATAATGTTGAGTTTGACAGGCAGATGCTGCTGTTAAGATTTAGGCAACATTCCAGAATCACAGCGTTGGAAGGGACCCGGGAGGTCTTCTAGTCCAACCCCTAGCTCCAGCAGGAGGCCCCTAGGCCATTTCAGACAAACGGCCGTCCAGTCTCTTCTTGAAAGATGCAGCACCCATGACTTCTGGAAGCAAGTCCTTCCACCGATTAATTCTAACTGATAAAATTGTTCCAATTTCAGTTGGGCGATAAGCAATCCTTGGGTAGCTAAAATCCCAGACCCCATTTTTTAAAAAACTCTGAAACCATCGATGGAGGAAAATTAGCAGCTTGGCTCCAGGTGAAAGTCGGACGGGTGTGTGTGTGTGTGTATGTGTGTGGTGCGGGGTGTGTGTGTGTGTCGCGATTCTGAGCGAAGGCAAAACGGCAAGATCACAACTGCATCTCACACAGCAGGGCCAGCAAAGCTGCAGCGTGTTCTGCAAAGAAGGTTTTCTGCTCAGGGGAGGAGGGGGGCTGGATTCCTCTGCCTCCCCCCCTGGCCTTTCGGGGTCTGAATAATTGGACCCCCAGCAGGGACCCCTGGTGAAGGAGGGGCCCCCGGGGAGCAATTAGCAACCCTCGGGTCGATGCGATGCAAAGGTGGGGGGATTCGAACACATCGCTGGCAACAAAGCAGGTGGAGGAGCAGCTGAGGGACGCGGGGCCTTTTCGGGGGAGGTGGGGGCCAATCCAGATCGGGTGGGGAGAAGTCAATCCTTTTGTGTTCTGCCAAAAAGACCATCCCGGAGGCCTGAACCCCCCTCCCCAAGGTAGACTTTGCACGGTCCCCCTGGCCTTCCTACACCTCCCCCCCTTGCTACTGGGGGGACCCCGTTGTCAGCCAATGGAGCAGCTCCACAGGGTCAGCACCAACCCTGCCGGCACCTCCAAGAAAAACCTGGGGGGGGGGGTAGAACGTTTCCCTGAAACTGTGAAGTCCAGCCTGCAGGGGTCCAGAGGGTGGACGGGGCACTTTTTAGGTCCTTCCTTCCTTCCTTCCTTCCTTCCGTCCTTCCTTCCTGATGGAGCAAAGCACAACCGCACAACCACACAACCCCACTGCAGGGAAGACGGCCACAGCCGGGGGCTTTGCATGCTCAGAAGCAGAGTAGGGAAGGATACACAACGTCCACAGCTGAATAGCAGGACGCAGGAGAGAAAGGCTGGGTGGGTGGAGGGCCATCACAGACCCCTCCCAGGTGACCTTCTCCAACCTTCCCCAGCCGGCGCCCTCCAGATGTATCAGACGCCACCCAACTGGGGGAAGACGGGAGCTGCAGTCCAGCAGGGCCCAGGGCCACCCCCGGGACCAACTGGATGGCCACCAGCCTGGCTGAAGTTGGATGGAGCTGGGGGTGTGTGCCCAGAGCGGCCCAGGGCCTCCCTGCCTCCGCTCGCCCTCTTCCTAGACATCCTTCGGGTTGTAACACAGCAAGTTGAACTGCAGGTTTTCGTTCCAGTGTCGGAGCAGCACAAACAACTGTTGAGCAGCTGCCTTGAGGGCTGGCAGGTTTCGCCCTTCCGGGATGTCCTGCTCGCCGAGCCACTGGCTGGCCTTGGCGGCCACCAGCTCCCACTCGATGAAGTAGGAGGCCGAGCTGTGCTCCAGCCATGCCAGGGCCACCGCCGTGGCCCAGAGCATCCCCTCGGGCTCGGTTTGCCTCCGGAGCTCGATGTCGAAGAGCCACGCCTGGAGTTCGGAGGTCTCCGTCTCCGAGCCTCGGCCGCTGTCCGGCGGTGATGGGGCGTTCTCTGGGGTAGAGAAGCTCTGGATGGTGATCGAGGGAGGGGACAGGCTGGTCTTGGCCTTGGGGACTCGGGAGGAGCTTTCTTCCGGGCCTCCAGGAGGGTGTGCACGCAGGACGGTCTCCTCGGCCTCTGCGTGGAGATGTCTCCCTGGAACGACAGCCGCCCTTGCGCCCTTGGCCTGTCCCGCCTGGCCTTCCGCTTTCCTGGAGCTGGCGGAAGGGCTGAGGTCCACGCGGTGGCAAGCGAACGGCGAGGTCCACCTGAGCTTCTCCAGGGGGATGTTGATGGCCTGAGAGAAGGCCTTGTTCAAGAGGAAGGAGCCACAGGCCAGCTGGAGAGACACCTGAGGAGAAAGGCGGAGGAGAGGTCCTCAGTGGGAAGGGGGGGGAGGTCTTTCATCTCTTAGATGTTACGAACTTCTCAAACGCCCAGGGCACAGGTTCTCTCCCCACGTCCGGCAGGATCATCAGACTCTCCTGACCTTCCCTTGGGACACAGAGGAGCTTGTCTTTGGAGGCACACCTGGGATACGGATTCTCCTCTGAAAGGACTCTGAGCCTGGTGACCGAGGACCGAGAGGAAGCTCGAAGGCAAATTAAGGTTGCTCGGTCCCCCAACATAGAACTGGTGGAGAACCAGGTTTCTACAAACTAGGACGGACGTGTGGCTAAAAACAGCCCAGCCAGCACTGGGCGTCAGGCTTCGGATAAGACAGAGCCGTGAAATGGGCCATCTGCAAGGCATTAAGGCAGGCGTCTCCAAATTCGGCCACTCCCAGAATTTTGGGCTTTGAAGTCCACAAGTCTTAAGGTGGCCGAGTTTGGAGACCCCCGGCATTAAGATGTGAACTGCTGTATCCAATTCGAACCTGGTTTGTAGCTTGCTTTGGTTCAGACCCCGGCCCTGGGAATGCAATAAACAGAAATAAGCCTGTATGCAGTTTTTACCTCCACTGTCCTGTTTAGATCAAGAGGGAGAGAGAGAGAGAGAGAGCTTGGAGGAAAGGAATGCCTCTTTCAACTTCCTCAAAGCTAAATTTTCTGCCCCCCACCCCCCCCACCCGCCTCGGTCCCCCCCACACCCGGCATGCTCACCAGGGGCAGATAATCCACATTTTCATTGTCATTTTCGGAACTGAGCTCGTTGCTCTTGGTGGGAAACTTCACCATGAAGCCCCGGGCAGCCTTGGTCAGGAGCCTGGCTTTGTTAAATGTCAGCCTGGATGAAGAAGGAGAAGGAGAAGGAGAAGGAGAAGGAGAAAGCAACCCAGAAAGGAAACCATTAGACATTTTTACCCTAGGGTGGTGGTGGTGGATGTTTTTTAATATCAAAACATCCCGCATTCTAACAAAACGAAACTCAGAATTGGTTCATTGTTCTCACTGAGAGGGAATTTATCCTTTTTTTCTAGGTCGGCTCTCTCCTTGATTAGTTCCCATTCATTGCTTGACCTGAGTTCCAATTGTGGCTACCAGAGAACGTTTTAGTTCATCAGGACGTGGGAAATGTAATCTTTAGAAGATCCGGAGAAGGTGGATAAACCCTATTGATTGCCAGGAATCTAGTAACACTTAATACCAAATTTTAAGAAGAATTCCTGACAAATTTTCTAAAAAAGTTTGCAGATTTTCCTTACGCACAGTTTGAATATAGTGAATAAACAGCAACCACTTTCAGAGAGTCGGGGACAAAAAGCAAATTTTACCTGGCACCAAAGAAATTTTCGATGGACTTTTGAGAGGAAACAGACGGGCTACGCAGTGACCCTGTAAAGACAGAGATGAATGTTAGCAATGGTATAGGGTATAAATTAGAGTGGGGAGGTCTCCAAAATTGGCGACCTTACGACTTGTGGACTTCAGTTCCCCTGAGGAATTCTGGGAGTTGAAGTCCACGAGTCTCAAAGTCGCCCAACTTTGGAGGCCTCTGAATTGGACCAATCTGGACTCTGTTTTGAATGTCAGCCGCCAACCTCAATTTCCCCATCTGTGAAAGGAGAAGGGAGCCAGTGATGCAATCCCGAATCTGCCCGGTTTCAAATTGACGGATGAAGTTAAATAAAAAATGAGTTTAAATTGTAAATGAATTTGAAGAAAAAGAAATGAATCGTTTCATAGGCCCTCTTTGGCTGCGGACCAACCGCCCTGAAAAACCACATAGAACTGATCACAAGTTTATGACACCCAATTATTTATTAAATTTATATGCCGTCTCTCTCACTCTGCAAGGCGACTCTTTGTCGGATGCCGTCTTTTTTGATACCTTCAGAAAGTCTGAATGGATTGTTTTGCAAATGGGGACAAAGGGATGAAGGTTGACCATCCCTCCTAGGAAGCAGCTGCCAATCAAAGACAACGACCCTGAGCTGAGCAGACGGAGGAAATAAAAAAACGCTTTTTTCTCTCTCTCTTACCGTCTGGAAAACTGTGGCGATCCCTTCCCAAGGAGGAAAATGAGCCAGGAGGAGACCAAATATTCTCTTCTGCATCTGGAATGGGGGAAAAAACCACGGCTCATAAATCAGAAGGCTCCTGTTGCTTTCTGAGCAAGAAATTTTGTTCAGGCGTTTAAACCTTGGTGGGCAGCACCGCTCTGAGAATGAAACCGGTTAGTTGACATCCTGATCTTTGGCCCCTGGAATTTAAGTTCTAATGAATCTAATTTAAGTTCGGACTCCTTTTCTTCAAGTGGTTCGTTGCAGGAAGAAAATTTAGGAACGTGAAGAAGGGAAGCTCTAAAGAAGAGTTTTTGCTTCTTTCTGGAGAACTCGGTGGAAATTAAGGAGAAAAACTGAAGCACGGATGGTTTCATCTGGCAGCCAAGCGTCGGGATTGCCGAGCACCGGACCTGTTGCCCTCTCGCTCAGCATAAATAAATAGGAGCCTGCATTAATTTTCATGGCTGGTGTGTGCGGTTGTGCTTGCATCCGTTTAAGGCTTGCTAGGACCTCAGAGTTGTAGAATTAGTCCTTGATTTACGACCGCAAAGGAGCAGGATGGAAAAACTTTGGTAAAAAACTTACTTGCGTTGTGCAGCCCACCGTCTGCACCGTCGTGAATCCGCCCCCAGCTAGCTGAGAGTCCTCGGTGCCGTCGGCTCTCGAACCCGGAACTCCGTTGGCTGGAGGGCTTCATCAGCAGACCTCAACAAAAGACGGGGGGGGGGGAGGAGGAGAGAAGGTGCATCTTAAAAGGGCTCAGGTGGCCAAGGAGGACCTGCTTTGATTCAAGGAAACATTTCGGGGCGATGAACACACCACTCCCTTCAAGGGATAACACTCTGGCAGGAGAGCAAAAAGAACCCGGGTCCTTGACTTATGGCCAGAATTTCCAGGTGGTTCTTAAGTGAGTCGCACCCGATTTTATGATCTTTGACGGGCCATGCTGGCTGGGGAATTCTGGGAGTTGAAGTCCGCACATCTTTAAATGCCCAGAGTGGAGGAAAAAAAAACAGCTTTGAGCCTCACCTGCATTGGGGTATTTAACAACGGTTGGCAAATAGTTGTTGCTGCTCAGGTCGACCGGCACAAATGCCGTGAATTTGCTGATAACGTTGCAGGATTTGCTGGTGTGCACAGCGTTGGCTTGGTATCGCCGCCCAGACCCTGCACGGACATGGAGGGACCAAAGACGTCAGATAAATTGTCTGGATTCGGGATATTCGCACACCTTTCTGTCTCCTGTCATTTGTGCTACTCAAAAACTTCCACAAACACCAGGTGGAAAATGCATGTTATTTTTACCATTTTCCTGTCCATCATGGCCAGGGAATTTAAGACCCCCGACCCATTTACAGACTGGAGTGCCTTGCTTTGCATTAAGTGGTCAGGCATGAATTTAAGAGCAGTGTGGAATTCGCCTTGCAGATGTTCTAATGTGACCAATTTAGTCTTATTTCAATTCTGGCCAAGAAATAGATCCACCTTTTTTTTCTTGAGAAAATAGCCTAATCTGTCAGAAAAACCTCACTCAGAGAAGGTCTCCCCAGAGGAAGAGGCAACTGGAAAACCAGCGACCACTGGGGCCAGAATTTAACACAGGGGGTGCCAAATACCATGCTCAATCTCAAACTCCCTCTCGGCCAGCTGCTCAAAGTCGTGGACGATGGACTTGGCGGCCAGGTGGTGGAAAGTCTCGTTCCAGATGTCTTCTTCCTCCTCCTCCTGGCCCTTCTCTTCTCTGCTTTGGAAGAGGGGGCTGAGGTCAAAGGTTATCTCCCACTTGATCGGTTCGCCATTCTGGAGCCCCTTCACCAGGGCCTTACAGAGCGACCTTCGAGACCCCTTCCAGCCGCCACCGGACGAGGAACCCGGTTCCAGATCTGGAAGGTCCCAATCCGAGGTGGACTCCGTTTCAAAGTTGAAGGAAGGATGTTGGGCAGACTCTGCAAGAAACGCCAAAGAGATGATCTCCCGTGGTGGGAATCCATAAGCCACGTACCTGCCTTCTGGGCTGGGAGGTCCTTACCCGACTCCAGAGAGCCTTAGGAGGGGAAGCAGGACATTCCCCTAAGCCGGCCCCGATGGCTTCCGGTCCTTCACCCCCCACCAATTCCTCCCTCCACCTCCCAAATTCCCCTCTCCTCCATAAGAAATTTGGAAGGCAATTTTGCAGAATGAGAACTTGGAAGAAATCTGCAAGGTGGTTGCACACAACATGAAGAATAACTCAACTTGTGGGATGCTTGCTACACAAAGGGCTCCGTTCTCCATGTGTGTGTGAATGTGTACGCTCCCAAAGCCACCCAACGCAAGAGGCCTTCTTGGGTCATCGAAGGTCTACAAGCCAACATCCGAGCTCAGAGAGCATCCTGGCGGCTTACCCAGTTCTCCGGGGCTTCGGCTGTCTGAGAACGTGTATCCCGAAAGAGAGCAGCCGGTGTCTTGCGACCCGGATCCCATCCCTGCCCCTGTCTCTGTGGGGCCCCTGGGCAGCTGTTGCAGGTCCTGGAGCAGAGATGGCCGCCGGGCACCGGCTCCCCGGATCCTCCTGGTGGCTGGGGTGGGGCTGCCTGTGAGGGGCTGATCAGAGGGAGGGGATCAAAGGGGGAGGAGACGCAAAGGGCCACGCTGCCCACCCCCTACACACAGACACACACAGACACAGACACACAGACACACACTCAGTAAATGTGTCCCTGGGACACAGCAATCGAAATCAGTGCCCGCCTGATACAGGTAATCCTCAAGTTACAAGTTACATTCATTTAGTGTCCGCTCGGAGTTACAAGGGCCCTGAAAAAAGGGGACTTAGGGCCGTGTTTCACTCTTACGACCACTGCAGCATCCTCAGGGTCACGTGGTCAGACAACTTTAAATTCCTGCAGGGTCTCTTTGTGTGCCACCACAGGGACAGCAGTGACTTTAATGTGATGGTGGCCCCAATCCAGGGGCCGAGGAGAAGGCCTCCAGCATTGACCGGACCGGACCCTCACCCACCCCGAGCCATTCAATCTCGCCCCCTGGAGCTCCCCCCCTTCTGCCCCCCCCTCCGGTGTTTGTTTTAAGTCTTCTTCCTGCACAAACCCCAGCTTGACCCTCCACCTTGGGTTGCTATAGAAACCTTTGCTTTCCCAGCCCCCAGCGGAGGGAGGGAGGCAGCCGGACTGCGAGGGGAGGGGAGGGGAGGGGAGGGGAAGGGGGCACTGCCGCCTGCCGATCCCAGAGATAAGATCCATCGATCCCTCTCATGCTGGCAGATCTCAGGACGCCCAGGAAGAGGATTGTTCTTCCTTTGCAGGCGTCTCTTTTTCTGCCCGGTTTCAGCTGGAGGATTGCTTCCTCTGGCAATTCCCTGGGGGGGAGGGGTGCAATTTGATGGGAGGGGCTATTTCTTGTTTCCTGTGGCTACATCCCCCCTCCCCCCAGCAGAAGAACTGCACCAATTCTGGAGTTAGAAGGAGCCTCGGAGGTCCTCTAGTCCAACCCCCTCTGACCGAAGCCTGGGGGGGGGGGCTCACCTGCCAGGGCTGAGCGTCTGAAGAGCCGGCCCGATTGAGGTCCTGCAGGTGGGCTTTCCGGAGGGGATTTGGCCCCGGGAGGGAGCTGGAGTCGCTGGCCGTGGGCAGCTTCTGCGTGGGGGGCGGCTCCCGGTCGGCAATCTGGTTGGTGCTGTAGGCCCTTCGCTGGGACGCTGTCACGGGGTCGATGCCTGAGAAGACGCAAGGAAGGTCTCCCTCCAGGGTGGGCTCTAGGCCCTCGGAGGATTGCTAAGCCTGGGGAGGGTTTCCTTGGGAGCCCTTGACGAGCAGGAGCTCCAGCACGGACAGATACAATGGAGTTTGCTTTCCTGGGGTTTATGAACATGCTCCTCTTCCCCTTCCCTTCCCGTCCCTTCTTCCTTTCCTTAAAAGCTGCACAAACCACCCACCTTCAATTCAGCAAAGCGAAGGAATAAATGGGTAAAAGTCTTGGCCATTCTAGAATGCGGCCAGCGGCTGAATCCATCCAGACCCACCTGAATCTACGTCTGACTCGCTCCCCATCTCTCCACTGCTCCTCTCCAAAGGAAATCCATTTTCGGGATGATCCTTGGTGATCTCCTCCAGCCCTCCCCCACTTCCTCCTTCTTCTTGGGAGTGGAAGAAAACAGAACTCCCCGACTCCTGCGAATGCAGCATACCGTACCTGCGCCTCTTGTCCTGGGGAGAGAAAACCCACGAAGCATCCATGTCTTTTCTCCCAGAAGACCTGTGGCGGTTCTTTACCGGCCAATGATCTCAAAGATCTGTTTGGTTTTTGGCTTGAACACAGGAAGTCAATGACTTATGATACAATGGTTCACTTAGTGACTGTTCGAAATTATGACAGCACTGAGAAAAGCGACATGGTCGTTCAGCCCAGCTTCGCTCCTGTGTTGTTGTATCAAGGACCCATGGACCCGGAGCTACTCCGGCCACAGATGACCAAGCACGGACCTCAAGACCAGCGGAAGCCCATCAGTGGCAGCCACTCACCAGCCGGGGGTTAGAGACATACAGGGACGTGTCGCACACGATGCTGTAGGCCACCAGACGGTCCCCTGGGAATAGGCAGCTGGCGTTGACCGGCGAAATCAAGACTTCCGTCGTTTCGGGAAACACCCAGTCTACGGAGACATCGCTCACCACCGGTGCCATGGCCTTCTTCAGAGACTTGATCATCTAAAACCCGGAGAAAAAGGAAGTTTTCAGATCAGAGGGTGGCCGCCCAGACCACATCTGGAATACTATTTCAGACCACATCTGGAATACTGGCGTCCACAAGACAAGAAGGAAATTGAGACTCTGGGAAGGGCGCAGAGAAGAGCGACGAAGAGGGTTGATTGGGGGGCTTTAGGGGGTTAAATCACGCGAAGAGCGGCTGCTTGAATTGGGCAGGTCTACTCTAGGGAAACGGAGATCTGGGGGTGACAGGACAGCAGTCTTCCAATATTTGAGGGGCTGCCGTGGAGAAGAGGAGGGGGTCAACTTATTCTCCAAAGCCCCTGAAGGCAGGAGAAGCAGCGACGGGTGGAGATTCACCAAGGAGAGAAGAAAACCTGGAACTGAGGAGGAATTTCCTGACCATGAACAACTTGCCTCCAGAGTTCGGACAGCCCTTTGTCCAGTATGGTATATAAGGTCTCCTGCTTGAGCATGGGGCTGGACTAGAAGACCTCCAGGGTCCCTTCCCACTCCGTTGTGTTGCTTTTATTACAGTGGTGCTAGCCACAGAATCTGGCCGCCTTCTTCTTCCTGAGGAGGGCTACGTCCGAGGCAGCGGGACAAATTCCCTGCCTTCAGAGGTTTCTGGCGCCTGGCAGGGTTTGTGGCAGGTCTGCGAAACTAATCCCGTCCTTCCTGTTTTGGTAGTTCTGAGCCGTTGCGGTCTCTCAGCTATAAATTTTTACAAACCCCCCCCCCCCCAATTCCCCAATGATGTTTCTGACAAAACCCATAAACACCACCTGCGCAAGTAGCTGGCATTTTCTGACCTTCAACCACGCCAAGAGGTCAATTGATGCCATCTCTCTCTCTCTCTCTCTCTGCTGATGCCCGTCTTTCATCTCACAGATTGGGGAGCTGAGCAAGAACCATACATCATTATGGGGTGGGGTGGGGGGTCCTTTAATTCTCCCACCCCCTCCCCTTGCAGAAGGGGGGGGGTTTGCAGCCCGAGAGAGAGAAAAACCCTTGAAGTCTCGGCTCAGCCCAGACCCATCTTAGATAGTCCTTGGGGCGGTTAGATTTTTATCCGGCAAGCTTTTCAGCTCGCGCTGATTGATCAAAGTAATCTACTGCGGAGTGATCCCAGGCGCTGGCTCGTTTTTCTTCCTTAGCCCAGGCCATCTTACGGGGTTCTTGAGGTGGGATAAAAAGGAGGAAAAATCCTTCTGTTTGCTGCCTTGGGGCTATCGAGATAAGGCAGGTTATGAAATAAGAGGAATAAACAGAAATGAATTTGCCTTCTGTTGCTTTGGAGAATACGCCCACCACCTGCCTCTTCTCTGAGGCAGCCCCCCAAATATTGGAAGATGTTGTCAACCCTGGTCCTTCTCTCCATGAGACTAACCAGGCCCAATTCCTGCAACTGTGCTTCACACATTTTATGAAGCCCCCTAATCACTCTCCTTCCTTCCTTCCTTCCTTCCTTCCTTCTCCTCCACCCGCCTCCTCCTCTAATAAGAACTGCATCAAATTAACCATCCTGCTTGGGGTTAAAATAGAAAGCTGTTCCATTAAAAAAGAAGTGAGATGGAAGGAAAATGTGTTTTTTTTTTAAACGCAGAAGGATTTTTTTCCCTGGGCGGCCTCAACCGCAGCAGCAGTCCAAGGGGTCCCACCTTTGGCTGCACCCGCTCCCCTTCGGCCAGGAATTCGGCGCTTCCTTTGGTTACGGCGGCCAGCCCCTCCATCAGCCTCCGGCAGGCGTTCTTACCAATGCCAAAAGTGTAGCACCTGCAGCAGGAAGAGGAGAGGAGCAGCTGGGCGAGGAAAGCCCCCCCACAGCCCCCCTCACCCCCAAGGATTAAGGGAGACTGGAGAGCCGCTTGTCAGGGATGCCACGGTGGAAAAATCAGGCTGGTTTTCCTGCAAAATTTGCCCAGATTCAACTGGAGAATCTTGGCTGAAAAAAATGAAGCTCGGCGACTTTGCCAAAACTCCAGCGCTTTCTTGTCCTTATCTTGGGGGAGGGGGTGGCCTGGACCCCCCCCTGTGCCCACCTGGTGGAGGAGGCGTGGCTTCGCAGGAGCTCCAGGACTTTGCCAGTGTTCCCCACCGCCCCGTCAGTCAGCAGGAAAAGCAGGCGGGGGTGACCCCTGTGGATGGGCTGCCTGAGGACCCACTTCAGAGGCGGCAGGACGTTGGTGCTGCCCATGTCCGGCCGGATCTTCTTGATGCTCTCACAGGCCCCCGCCAGGCTCTCCTGCAGGAGAAGCAGAGAAGGGGCTCTGGATGCACTCTGTTTTTACATCTGGGCAAACAGCCCCCTTTCCTTTCCCCTCCCCCGGACTGGCCAGGATGGAGGGAGGGAAGAAGGACCGACTGGACCTCGATGGAGAAGGCTAGGACAGAGTTGGGTTCCTCCTGAGGAGGAGGGAAAACACAGGGAGCCCCCAAATTAGAGCAGTTTGTTGAGTTCAGGTTAGCTCTCCCATTCACATAGCAGGATGGCTCCGATCCCCGAATTAACCTGACTTGAGGCTTGTCCACTACACTGAAGCCCCGGCTGAGGCGGAAACCGCCATTCCCAGTGCCTGAGGTTAGAGGGCACCAACCACGCGAACTCTCTTGGTTTTCAGGGCGTTGAGTCCACACGGCTGTCCCAGGGAAAGCATCCAGGGCTGCGCGCAAAACGCCTCCCTTTACCTCCGAGTAGGCCTGGCTGGCAGGGAAGGCGGCCTTGAAGGTGGATCCGAAGCCCACGATGTTGAAGAGGCAGCCCGGCCCCAGGCTCTTCAGGATGACCACTAGCGCCTCCTGAAACAAAGAGGTGAGGATCCCACACTTTCACCACCACTCCCAGGAAATGGAGGGCCCAGAGAGGGAAGATGCACTCTGCTCACAAACTGCACTGATGATGTTCCCTACTTGGGCCATGAAACGTCTGCCAGGAAACCAGCAGGCTCACCCAGGACCCCCCACCCTGCGTCCTTTTCCTCTCCCTCCCCCCACTCCTCCTCCCACAGCCTTTGGCATCGGTGACTTTCAAAGCTGGATTAATGAACGGTGAGTCACCTCTTGAGAAATGCCGCAAGGTTTTGGCGCAGGCAGCTTCCGAGCTCAGGGAAGACAGACCTGGCAGGGAAGAGACGCTGCCAATTCTGTCCGTTTCTTCCTGCCAATGTCACGCGGAGTTGGGTGCTTTTGCATTCTGGGCATGCCGTGAAATCATGCCGTTTTGAGAGTTTGTAGTTGCTGGGTTTGTTTGTTTGTTTCCTGTCCCTGTTGTGCAGTTGTGCACAGGCTACAAAGGTTGTGTGTGTCTAACTCTCCTTTCGACTGGAGTACAGAGCGATCTCGCAGAACCTCAGCAGCCTGAAGATGGGTGGACTTCAGCTCATAGAATTCCCCAGCCACAATCCCTTTCGCTCCAATCTCTCCACTCTGGAGAGCAAGATGGGAGTAGGGGAAAAACGAGCATGGCTGGCTGGGGAATTCTGGGAGTTAAAGACCACCCACCTTCCAGCCGTCGAGGTCGTGCAGCACTGCTTCTAAAGTCTAAAGGGTGTTTTGCACCCCGTTTTGTTTTGCTGGAGGTGGTCAATTCAGCCCCTTCACAGCCCTCCCTTCAATGTGCTCCCACCCACCCACCCCCACCATGTAGCCATCCTACCTTCACCCGAGCAATGTTTGTGCCAGCCATACTTCTGCTGCGGTCCACCAGGAACACGAATTCTCCGTGGGTCTTCCGGAGGTTTGGCTGCACCATTTTCAGATCCGGGCAGAAGTTCAGCATGATCACCGGGTGGTGAGGAATGTCCTTGTGAAGCCTCTTGCGGATAATTTCAGTCTGAAAGGACCGAGGAAGAGAAGCAAAAAGGCATTTTTAAGCCTCTCGTGGCTGCCCGCCCGCCTGGAGAAACTCTCCGTGGGGCTGATGAGGGGACGGGGCAAAGGCAGAGAGACGGACAGACGGACAGATGGGCAGAGAGCCAGAGGGCGGCAGAAGGGCAGCCAAGTGCAAAGAGGTGGGATGCAGAGGCTGCACAGATCTCAAACGAAAGGCCAAAGGTGCTTTTTTTCCCCCAAGAGGCAGCTGGAGAAGATGTTTTGCTTCTCATCCAAAAAGCTTCTTCACCTCCACAGACTTTCAGTCCTAATTGTGGCTGTATGTCAAGGATTGTCGGTAAAGCTGGATGCCCACCCACCGAGTGTCCACGGTGCATGTCTGAATGGATGGCCCTGCTTTAAATAGGGGATGAAGAGCTGTGGACTTATGGCAGAATCCAAGGTTGGGGCGGGGGGAGAGGCTTAAAGGAATAGAAAGGGGGTCTTTGCCCTCCATGCCCCTCCCCCCTCCCCCCCGCTCACCTTTTTCTCGGCGCTGGGGTCCTTCTTGGTGCCTTTGATGAAGTCGCTCCGCCCCCTCAGGTGCTGCTCGTACTGGGCTGGGGCCATGTCCCCCTCCTCCATCAGGACGTGGGGCATGTGGGGCTCTGGGAAACAAGTGGGGGGGGAGAGAAATGACGGGATAATCAAAGGAGGGGCACGTAGAACTCTCCGGAATTCTGCAGCTCTGACCCACCGATTCCTCGGGAGGGCAAAGCTTCGCCAGGACTTTTGACTCTCATTTGCACAGTTGCAACAAGCCCAACAATCACACAAACACACACACACATCCCCGCTCAGAGGTCGAATGTAAACAGGGATTGGCAGGGACGGGAAACCTGCTTATAACCTGGGATCCTAGGGTTGGAAGAACAGAATAAGAGAATAACAACAGAATAAGGGTCGGAAGGGACCTTGGAGGTCTTCTAGTCCAACCCAAGTGGAAGAGCTTACACTTGAAGCGTGCTGTGTTTCTGTCCTTCCCCAACCAGGGAAAGACCCCCTGAGTGCCCGAAGAGGCTTCCCACCTACCACTGGGGTGGATGAGGACCTCCACCGGGCGATCAAAGGTGTGCCTGTTGGCCAGGGTGATGGTGATGCTCTTGGCTGACCTGGCCGAAGGGTCGGCGTCCGCTCGGATCTCATGCGTGGGGCTTTCCACTCCTGTGTGGGGAGGGGGCATAAATATAGAGGGAGGGTCTCAGAGACCATTTAGATCTGGGGGAAAAAATAGCCACCCAGCCTCCATTACAATGGCTCACATTTATGACGGTCACGCAATCCCCTTTTGTGACCTTCTGGTGAGCAAGATTGAATGGCCATGTTCCTGCAGTGATTCCCTTAACAACTATAGCAGGAAAGGCTGTAAAATGGGGCAAAATTCACTTAGCAACCATCTCGCTTAGCCATGGAACTATTGGGCTCAGTTGTGGTCGTAAGTTGAGGATGACCCATATTAAACTACTGTGTCCTTCACGGATTTTGATCACATGACCATGGGGTTGTTGCAGTGGCCGTTAAGTGTGAAAGATGGTCGTGTGTTCTTCTTTTTCCAGTGCCGTTGTAACTTTGAATGACCACTAAATGAATCTCTGGCAATTCCCTGTACGAGCTGTCTGGCCGTATCAGCACCTTGGAGAGCTCCCCTGGCCCTTCAATGGGGCTCTGCAGATCTTAACTCTGAGGGCAGTGGGACATCTGAAGGCCATCTTCTGGGAGACTAGCTGGTTGAGCACAAGGTGGACAGTGGTGGACAAGAGGGGCCAGGGCTCCCATCCCCCCCTCCGGCATGGCTTCGGTTCTTAAGAGAGGCCTTTCCGTGGCCAGCTGGCCAGCCCAAATAATAAGTGGATCTGGCTTCCACCAGGACCGGAGAACTTTTTCCTGCCTCTTATCTCCAGCTCCTTAGCTAGCCTCCCTTCCCTCTGATATCCCGGCTGACCTGCCAACAGACACGGCCCTCGGATCTCCAGGGAGAAGCTGAACTCGTACTCTGCAGGGTTGGTGGCCTCAGCTTCCAGGAGATGCGCCAGGCAGAATTTCCCTGCTTGTTCCGGAGAAAGCGTCCCACTGCAGTGCCTGTCCCTGCTGAGGAGAAGGCCATGACGTTTCATGACCCAACTAGGGAACACCATCAATGCTAAAAGGGAGCGGGGGCTTGTATATAAACAGAGAGCATTCCCCACTAACCTCAGAGAGCACCAAGGACCCCCCACAGTCAAAGCGAGCTTTTGAATCAGGCAAAAACAGTTTTTCCACCCTTCCTTCCAAGATGCTCTTCTTTAAAGGTCAGCATCCTAATAACGCCTTTTTTTTTTCTATTCTGCTGCTTGCACATTAAAAATGTTTTGTTTTATTTCTACAAACAAAAGCCCAGAATTCAGGATTTCTCCGTCTGCCTTTTTTATTTAACACGTGCTTTCCCCATTATGAAAGCGGTTTTGATGAACTGCTGCTTATCGAAGATTATTTTCCTGCTCAGGGCATTATTAGATTTTTCTAGGAAAAGGTCACCTGCGACTGCAATCCGACTCAAAAAAGGACTTTCTCTTCTTGGGTTTTCTCCTTGTCTTTCCCCGCCTTAGCCTAAGGGCCTAAAATAGGTGAGGATCTCGACTCAGTTCTCTCCTTTCTGCGGCATCAAAGCAAACTCTGGCATAAGAGATTCCCCTCCCCCCCCCACCAAGGGGCTGCTTACAAGGGAAGGTGGTGTCCAGAGAAGCTGCTGGTCAAATCCGAGGCTTTCTGGGGCACTCTGGGGGCACAGACGGCTGGAAGGAGGACCCTGACGGCCCCCGTTGGGAGGGTCTGGAGCTCAGAGGAAGTGCTGATGCAGATGGACACGTCCACTTGAGGGGGAACAATGCCCACGCTGGCCACAAAGACGATCCTCTCCAGGTCTTCATCCAGAACTACATGGCCTACAGGAAAGGAAGCTCAGACGACCAATTGTCTGCTTAGCAAGCCTTCGTCTACCTTTCCTTGAAGGCCTTCGAGGAGGTGCCGGCATCTTCCTTTCTAAGGCAGGGGTCTTCAAACTGGGCAACTTTAAGGTGTGTGGACTTCAAGTCCCAGAATTCCCCAGCCAACACGGAATTCTGGGAGTCACAGGCCACACGTCTTAAAAGTTGCCAGCTTTGAAGGCCCTTGTTGTTCGAAGGGAACGGTTTTACTTTGCTCCCTCCTGCGACCTTGACAGTTCAGGACGTGTGGAATATCAGAGCCTGTCTATTATCTGGGATCACCACTTTGCCCCCTTCCCTCCTTCTCTCTCACCCTCCTCCTCCGGGGGTCTTCCGTCGCTGAAGCAGCTCTCCTCGATTCTCGCCTTGTCTTTAATCTGCACCGTTACCACCCGCTCGGAAATCACCGCTTCGAAGCCCACCACGGTTGTGTATCCATCCAGGGGGTAGACAAACAAGCCTGAGAAGGGAAGGGAAGGGGATTTTTTAGCGGGTGACACCTCCCCAAGTGAGAGGAAAACTACCGAAAGGATTAAATCCACTCAGAACGATCCCTTGGCCCGTCTGCTTTGGTTGGCACCCTCCAAATGCAGGTGGTCCTTGACCACAGTTGAGGCTAGCATTTCTGTCCCTAAGCAAGGAACTTGGGCTCGTGCTCAAATTATGAGCATTTTTGCCATGATGGTTAAATGAATTACACGAAGAAGAAAAAATTGCTGTGAACCCTGCGTAGGCATCAGGAAAGGCATCTGGCCAAGAAACGCTCGGCTCCATCCAGTCACCCCGCTTCTACCCCGAATTAAGGAAGTGGGTTTTTTTTTCTTTAAGTGAATCAAGTGATCATTAAGCAAATTTGGCTCCCTCCCCCCAACGACTTTGCTTGCCAGAAGCCGGTTGGGAAGGTCCCAGATGGCGATCACATGATCTCGGGAAGCTGCACCCACCGTAAATACATGCCAGTTGCCAAATGCCTGTATTCTGATCACATGATTGTGAGGATGCTACCATGGTTATAAGTCGCTTTTTGAATTTCGAACGGTCATAAGTGGAGAACTCCCTGTAACTCTTCAGTACCTGGGACAGGTCTCATCCCCTTGTAATTCAGGGGGAAAAAACCCATCAAGATGAATGAGAGTCTGGGAGAGGCGATCCTACCGACCTTCGAAAGGATGGTTCTCGGAGTTGCGGTAGGACAGACAGGCGGTCATTCCAAAGGCGTAGCCACTGACGCACGAGGTGACCTCCGAGGCAGCCAGAGGGAGGACGGTGCTGGTCGTCCGGTTGATCAAGCCTGGCATCCTGGAAGCCGCCTTAGGATCCGAGCAGGAAAGGACGCCCAGGACTCCGTTTCTCTCCTCTGGAATAGAAATGTCACATCAGCCCTAAGACGCCACAAACATCCGTCTGCCAGGCCCCCACAAGGACCGGTCAGTGGGCATAGAAAAAGTCCCGGGGTGGTGGTGGAGGAAATCAGAGGCTGTTTGACCTTTGGGCGATTCCCAGACAAAGCGCGATTCCTCTTCTGATGCGAAATGAGGGGTGATCTTATTTATTCATCAAGTGGATCAATTTTATGGGCCACTCTTTACTAGCGGTTGGAGGTGAGCTGAGTACATGAATAGAATCCAGAGTAACTGCGACGTATTGCTTTCTCTGTGATAAAGACACATGTGGATCACATCCTGCAGCTTCCCCAAATCTTCTTGGGCTGCCGAGCCCACCCTGAGAGGAGGGGTCCCACAGAGGCAAGAAGCGCCTTAGCAGGACACAATTCCGGCAGGAGAACCCAAGGGAGCTGCTTTCCTAAGAGGCTTCTGAAGGAAGGGTGGGGGGGTGGGGGGGCAAAGACCTGCTACCTCCAGGCTGGCCATGATCCTGCAGTGGCCCCCTGGCAGCAGAAGCCCCCTGCCCTCCTCCGCAAAGGGATGGGGTGGGGGCTCAGAGGGATCTTGAGCAGATCAGGGCAGGCAACAGGTTATAAGATGCCAGTGGAAACGTGAAGGCAGGACACCCTCCCCCACAACTGGGGGTCTTTGGATGAAAATGGGACTCGGGGGCAAAAGACAAGGGGGAGCCACTCTCTCTTACCTCCGCCTGGTGCCCCCCCCCCGCCACTCAAAGAGGGGTCCGCTGCTGAGTTCAGCCCAAGCTCCCTCCCCTCCCCATTCTTCTCTCTGGTGATGAGGAGGGGGCCGATCTTCAGATCCCTCACAGCGTCCCTGGTGCACCCCTGTGCCCCTCCCCGGCACCCTACCTTCCCACGGGACAGCCGTCCGAAGGAAGCTGAATTGGATCTCTTTGCTGGGAGGCTGCAGCTGTTGTTTGTTTGCAAACACCCTTTACGCACGCAGAGCCACAAGTGTAGCGGCGGGCGGGGAGTGGGGGGGGGGGAGATGCTGTGTCTGAAAGCAGCAGGAGACCTGGAGCTAAACAGGGGGGGGGGGCGCAGGTGGCTTTCTTCCCCCCCCCCTTCTCCCGCTCGGTCTCTTTCCTTTTTTAAAAAATCAAGGCTTGGTGGCGTTTCTCTCCCCTTCCCATCCTTCTCCCAGACTCAACGCGGGGCGTCAGAAAAAAATAAATAAAAATAAACTGGGACTTCTTCGGGGCAGGAGAAAGTCCTCGTAGAGAGGTGGTCGGCGGCGGGGGGCGGGGGCGGCAGGCAGACAGGACGGAAAAATAAACCGGGAGCGACGGCTTTCGGGGTGGGTCGGTGGGCTGCTCTTACCTGGCCGGGGGTCCCGGGACGGCTGCCCGCCGGTTCTCCTGAAAGCAGCTGGCGGGAGGGGGGGGCAACAGGTGGTCCGGCCGGATCTGGCGTGGGGCTGGCCGGCGGGTGGGTGGATGGGCTCCACCTGCCTGCGGCTCCTCTTCCTCTTGGCGGAGAGACGGAGTGAACTCGGCTGGCCGTCGGGAAGGACCCGCGCGGATGGACAGACGGACGGACGCACACGCAGGCAGGGCAGGCGGCGGGCGCAAAGCGGGTCTCAGCCGCGAGGGCGGGGAAGACTCCCCCGCAGCGACCTCCGCGCGGCTCAGAGTCAGCCAGGAGAATCTGCACGCCCCTCTCCTCCGCTTGGGGCAACAGGTGGGGCGCCCCCCCCCTTCCTGGAATAGCTCTAGGACTTGGCGTTAGATGCCGCTTCCAATCTAAGCAGTTTACAGAGTCTGCCTGTAGCCCCCCAACAATCTGGGAGGATGGGAGGGCTGAATGGCCCTTGAACTGTGGGCAGAGTTTGCCTGCAATGCTGCATCCTGCCACCAGGGCTCCTTCTGGGGAGGGGCGGGTGGACTGTCCCCCTGCTCAAGAGCCCCAAATCCAGGTCTGGAGTGGGGGCTGGACAGGAATCTGAAGGAGGATTCTTAATGGACTTTGAACTTCTTTCTGTTGGGGGAAGGGGCTGCAAAGATGGTGGATGAGGGGGCACCCCGTCTTTCTGGTTTTTTTTTAATAACCTTTCATAGCCTCCTGATGGAGCACCAGACGCGTGCTGGCCTGTCCGTCAGCCTTGGCATTGGAGGGGAGCAAAGTCCTCTTGGTTTGCATCCCTCCCTGCTTCCCGTTGGCGGGAAGCTCTCCTGAGACAGGGTCATTCTCGCGATTTGAAGGGCGACAAACGAAGGACGGAGACATTGGGCAGGACATGGATGTCTTTGGCACGCAGCCCGCTCCTGCTCATTCAGGGAGATCACGCTTGCAGGTGATACCTCCAAGGGAAAAAACAGTTCAAACTTTGGCGTCGCGCTCTTTCCCCTCCCTTTCAAGGCTGGGTTCCTGTTCCCATCATCCCCAACCCTGCTGGCAATTTGCCACGGTGGTTGGAGAGGATGGAAAGCGGAGTCTCTTTTCTCAGGATGGGTGTGTTGGCCCTGTTGGATTCTATCATTAAGTGAATATTCATATAAACTTTCATTTAATTCTTCAGGCAGTCTAGAAATGATGGGTTTGATGACAAAAGTTTGAACTTTGTAAATCACAGTTTTGTTTCTTATCCTTTTTCAAAACGGGGCAGTGTTTCCTTGAGCACCTTGGGTGGACTTCAACTCCCAGAATTCCCCAGCCAGCTGTTGGCTAGAAGAGACCCATTTGAGGCCTCTCTAGCTTCCCAGTTCAATGTTTGGAGGTCCAAACAGTAATTCTGACTTCAGTCATTCTGATAACAGAGGAAAGCAAAGCTTAGCTCATCAATGACCGAACACAACTAAACATCTGCAGTTTGGGTGGTATGTAGTACATACATAACCCAGCTTAGCAAAGGCTTTTTAAACTAGCCATCGGCTGGGTCCCCACATTGTTGGCTTAATTGCAGTTTGCCAGATAACCGTGGCTTTCGGATCCTGACAGGAGAGAGCCTGCCCTCTGCATTAAGACAAAAGCATAAACAAGCTCATAAATCAAGCTAAGGGTGTTTGGAAGACAGTCTCCCTGTTCGTTCTTTAAGTGGAAACATAATGAGGTTCTCATTATTATCCTGATCTATTTCTCCAGCCATCTGGCCGTCCTCCTCCAGGGTGAACACCAGAGAAAGAAGACACCTCTGAGATTTAAATGCCAGGAAAGAAGGTTATTTGAAGAATAATGACGCCCCAAAAGGAGAAAGAAAGTAAAAAAACCATTATTTTTCAACCTTGGCAACTTTAAGATGGGGGGATTTCAAATCCCAGAATCCCCCAGCCAGCATAGGTGGACTTCAGTGCCCAGAATGCTGAACAATGCCCAGATCGAGAACCCTTGAGAGTCCTGGGTGCTCCCTGATCTTGGGGGTCTCCTTGCAGGCATTTCATGACCCAAATTAGATGACATCACCTGTTACCTAGTTTGGGTAATGAAACCTCTGCAAAGAAACCTCCCCATCTCAGGGAGCACCCAGGACCCATGAGCTACACACGTTCTCCTTTATTGGGACCCAGTGCAGTGTTTGAGGGTAGACTCCTTCCTGGGTTCCTTTTTCAGTGGCTGGGTTGGCCAACTGCAAAGCCCAAATCCAGGTTAATAGCGCCCCATCCACAGGATGCCCAATGCCCAAATGTGTGCCTGCTTCACACCACATGCCAAGATCCTGGCTGGGGTGTTTAGCAAGATACTGACCCGTAAATCCCTCAAACTGTTTGAGCTAGATCTACTGTGCTCAGTGAACACATTTCAGAGGGTTTATAACTTTTGGCTGGAGGAATTGGGCAAATGCAGGAGACCACATGAATGAAGCGGGGTCCAGATGGTTGTGGGAAGAGAGCCAAGCGAGCAAGCAGATTTCCCAGCAATTGAGCAAGAATTGCACTCTGTTCAGGGCATCCCGTCTTCCCTTTGCCAGCTCCAATTCGGCTTGCCGCAGCTGCTTCCCTGGCGCCTCTGCGTGGCTCAGCATCCACACCAGCTCGGCTGCCCGTTGCCATGGCAAAGCCCAGGATGTCGCCCTGGGAAATCGAGACCATGATGAGATGGCGGGAGCGCAGAGTTGACCCCGGCACAAAGGGGGTCAGCATGGGAGAAGAGGGGGCAGAGGAGAGGGAAGAGGGGTGGCTCAGCCCCAGGGGAAGGGGCAGGCAGGCAGTGCCAGCCGTCCGAGCAGCAAATTCCCGTAATTAGAGATGCCAACAGCGTCCTCCAGGCTGGCAGGAGGGACAGAGGAGTCATGACCAGGAGGAAAACGCTTTTTGCGTGACGATGCCCGCCGGGCTCAGCCACGGAAGGGAGGAAACCCAGAGGATTTGCCGAGTACCCCCACCCAGCTGAGGTCCAGCCCGTTGCCCCTCACCAAGCAAGCTTCTCAAATATCCTGCGGTGCTTCTCAAACCTGGACAGACAACCTTCGTCATCCGTGTGAAATGTCCTTCGAAGAAAAGGCCTTTCGAGATTTTCTGGTTCACGGTTCATGTGTTGCGATGCAAATACGTTGGTTTATTTACGTATTAAATTGATACGCTGCCCTTCTCGCTGTCTCTTGAATGACTCTGTACTGGTGGTCCTTGACTTGGAACCGTTCGGTGTAGGGACCATTCACAGTTACAATGGCCGTTTTTCACACCTACGATCATCCCCATGGTCACGTGATCCAAATTGGGATGCTTGGCAACTGACTTGTATTTATGACGGCTGCAGCGTTCCCTTCTGGGATCTCTTTCTGTGACCTCCTGACCAGTTAAGTCCATGGGGAAGGCAGATTCCCTTAGTGACCGTGCTACTAACAGAACAACTGGGGCAAAACGCACTTAACAAACGTCTCGCTTAGCAACAGAAACTATGGGTTCAGTGGTTTGAATTGCCCATATAGATGAATTCCAGCCTGCCCATCCCTCCGACTTGACTTGAGTTCAAGTCTTCCCAGGATGGTTGGAGATTGCATGCCAGCCCACCACCGCTTTATGCGCCCCCATAACTGCAGAGCGGGGGGGGGGGGTCAACTGCAGGCAACAGGGGCTCTGGGTCCCCTTTGCAATGAAGACCTCCAGACCCCCGGCTGGGCGTTGCAACGGCGGGCAGGGCAGGCCCCCAGGAAAAAGAGGGGTCCCCTGGGAGGAGGGGAGAGAAATGCAGAAAAAGAGGGGATCGCCTCGCGCGTTTGCTTGGGGTTTGCGGGAATCGCGCATGCGCGCTCGCCCCGCCAGCGGAGCGTTCGAAACGAGGAAGGAAGAAAAAGAAAGGGGGCGGGGCGGATCTGAGGGTCTCCGGAACGTCCGTCGTGCCGCTGCCGCGCCCCGCCCGGAATCCTTTCTGCGGCGCACGCGTGGCGCCCCGCCCCTTCCCGCGGCGCCTGCGCAGAGCCGTCGGCCTCCCGGGGGCTGCAGCGTGAGGCCGAGCGGGCTCTCCGTCTCCGGGGAGAGGATGGCGACCGACTCGTGGGCGCTGGCGGTGGACGAGCAGGAGGCGGCCGCCACGGCCTCGGTGAGGAAGGCCCAGCGGAGGGCCGGCCGGGACACGCGTGTGCACGTGGGAACGGGCTTGTTACCGCTGACACTGTTGCCTGCTGGGGGGAGGGGAGGAAGTGGGGGAGGGGGAAGGCCCAAAAAAAGAACAACAACTACAACAACCCTGGAAAGACCCACAAACACACCCGGAAGGCTGTGGGAAGTTGTGGCTGTAGCCCTGAGTGGGGAGGGAGGGGCTGTTCCTGACGTGGGTGCGCGAATTTTGTGCTTTTTGTGATGTGATTTTGATTCGATTGTGGTCTACAAAGCTCTCTTCTGCTGCTTATGTGGCACAGGGGTGTGTGTTCTCTATATACACATACATATTAGATAGATAGATAACGTAATGTATAATATATATATACATACACATCTAATCTGTATGTATGTATGTATGTGTATATTCTACATATATATAGACACGCACGCACACACATATAAATAGTTATATAAACCTAACCTACAAAATGATTGCTATACAGAATATAAACAACAGGCTTAAGCAATGCTTTTCTCCTCTTGGCAAGGAATCTCCACCAAGGTCACCTTCCTTCCTCTCTGCAATTGCTCTCTTATTACTTAAGTAATTTTACTGAAGGAGACCAAAGAACTTTTCAGGCCATAAAGTGGTTTTTGCAGCAGCCGGACAGTTGTCCGTCCTCAACGGTACCATTTGTGCCAGGCCAGAGCCAGGCATTGACCAACGGCTGTTTACCTTTCTCCTGCTCAAGGGAAGGAAGCTTATGACAAGGGTTCTCAGCCTTGGCAGCTTGAAGAACTCCCAGAATCCCCCAGCCAGCCTGGCTCATCCTTTCCTTTCAGGAGAATCGATGATGCGGGAAGGAAGCGGTAGTTCTCATACGTTGTGTCTTCTTCTTTTCTCCCTTTCAGCTGAGCAACTTACACCTGAAGGAGGAGAACCTCAAGCCAGACGCCAACGGTGGGTGTAGCCATGGTTCCCAAGGCGGATCCGTTTCCCGTAACTGTCACAGACACCTTCGAGTCTTTTCCCGGCTCTTTTTTTCTTTCTAGCTGTGCCCACACGCAAAGACAATTTTCCTCCTCTTTTCATGAGTAAAATTACATCCTCATTCCTCGGAGCCCCCCCTCGCTCCCTGTTCTCTAGACCAGACGCTTTGGGGGGTTTTCAGCCTTCCAACTCCCAGCTCTGGGAACTGAAGTCCACACATCTTAAAAGTTGCCAAGGTTGGGAAATGCCCAACCTTCTACATTGTGCAGGGAAATGTATAAAGCCATCCGCGAAAGGCGCTTGTCCGGCCCCTTCTGGAGTAACAGAACAACTTTCTAGTCCGACCCATCTTGACCACCGTCCTGTCCCAACAGGTGCCGTTGTCAAGACAAGCAACAATGCTGATAAGACAGAAGAGGAGGAAAAAGGTAAAGTTTTAACTGGCCTCTTCTCCCTTCCCAAAAAGGGCTGTTTGGGGTGGTGGGTTGTGGGGCAGTTAAGACCCTCCTTTTCTTGGCAGGGCTGGGCAGATGAGTGCCCAGTTTTGTAATGTCCGGAGGTAAAGCCAAGCCCACTCAGCGTTCTGTCTTCGGTGCCAGCTGTTTGCCGTCTGCTGGTTCTATCCTCAAACGCTGGGACACCCACTCTTCAACCAGAGACCTTGGGGGTGGGGTGGGGGGGGGTGTTTGGTATGTGGGGCAGGCAAGGAGAGGCAGTAGTGTTAGAATGGGAAGCGCCAGCCACAGAGAAGAATAGCCCACCTTGTGGGCATCTTAATGGCCAGCTTTTTGTGCTAAGAGGGCACCTTGGCAGAAGCAACCATGCCTGTCCCAGGTGCCTTCTGCCAAGAACTCGTGGCTAAAGCATCTCGGATCTCCAGAACCCTGGGGGTGCAGCAGTCAGGGTGCAGGGTGGCAGACCTACTCTGCCCACTGGCTCAAGGTTGACTTGGCCTTCCTTCCTTCCCGAGGTTGGTAAAACGAGGACCCAGATTTTGTGGGGAGGAAGTGGGGCAAGAGGCTGACGTTTGTGAATGGCAAATCCCCGTGATGTAAGTGCTCAGGGCTCTCGTTCATTGCTGCCCCTCCTCTCCCGCTTGGCCACACACAGAGGACCGGGCAGCCCAGTCGTTGCTGAACAAGCTGATCCGAAGCAATTTGGTGGACAACACGAACCAGGTGGAGGTGCTGCAGAGGGACCCCACCTCACCCCTCTACTCGGTCAGGTCTTTTGAAGAGCTGCGCCTGTAAGTGCCTCCCGCTTGGTGGCTCCTTGAGGGGAGGGGTGTCGCTCACGGGAGGGGGCTTCTTGGTGCCCTGGTGGATTGGGGGGGGGGGGGGCTGGTCTAAGGCCGCTGCCTTCTTAGTGCTGGGGAGGGCGTCTGTCTCCCAGGCCAGTTCCCGGGGGCCTCCTCCCACATGGCTCAAAGTGGCTCTCGGTCAACGGGAAATTCCTCATGGCCCCTTGTCAGTGCCGTTGTAACTTTGAACGGTCGCTCAATGAGCTTTTGTAAGTTGACTGCTTGTGTAGGAAATACGGCAAGGAGGTTGAAAATCGGGGGGGGGAGTGAACCTGTAACGGTACGCGCAACACAAACTCACAGTGAAATGAGTGGGGAGAAACGGTAGATATTCTGGACTCCCTCCTTGCCTTTAAAATCCATTCTGAAGCCCTGAGCCCCTTCAGTGGCCCTGCTGTGCTTTGCTTCTACCTCCCCCCCCCCCCCCCCACAGGAAGCCCCAGCTGCTCCAGGGGGTCTACGCCATGGGATTCAACAGGCCCTCCAAGATCCAGGAGAACGCCCTGCCCATGATGCTCGCTGAGCCGTAAGTCTTGGCCCTGGGTGAAGGGAGGGGGCGGAAGATGTGATGGGGATCCCCTCAGGGTCCTCCCCTCTCCTCCTCCTCTCATGGGCTCCACCTGTCTGCAGCCCACAGAACCTGATTGCCCAGTCCCAGTCCGGCACCGGGAAGACGGCAGCCTTCGTCCTGGCCATGCTCAGCCGGGTGGAGCCGGAACACAAATATCCCCAGGTAGCCACCGTTGCCAGCCCTGATTAGGGGCAGGGGCTGGAGGGCAGTGTGGCCGGAGGGTTGAGGGTCAGGGTCGTCAATGGGCCTGCAGCCCTTGGCCTTCTTCCCTGAGACTTTCTCTCCAAAGCCGGTCCTGACTGATGTGCTTCCTCTTGCCCCCCCCTCCCCCAGTGCCTCTGCCTTTCCCCCACATACGAGTTGGCCCTCCAGACTGGGAAGGTCATCGAACAGATGGGCCGGTTCTACCCTGCGCTGAAGTTGGCCTACGCCGTCCGAGGCAACAAGCGTGAGTGGCCCAGCTTGGTTCTCTCCCTTTCCTGGGTGGCCTTCCCGGTTTCTGCCATCCGAGGGATCTGAGGAGCAGATGGGACGGGACAGGACGGGACGGGCTTTCCCATTGGCAAGCTTCCCAAGGGGTCATTTCCCCTCCCCCCCCAACAACAGTGGAGCGTGGCCAGAAGATCGCCGAGCAGATCGTCATCGGCACGCCAGGCACCGTCCTGGACTGGTGTTCGAAGCTCAAATTCATCGACCCCAAGAAGATCCGGGTGTTTGTCCTGGACGAGGCCGACGTCATGATCGCCACGCAGGGGCACCAGGACCAGAGCATCCGCATCCAGAGGTGAGGGGGGGCAGGTGGAGGGCTACGACTTCTGGAGGTGAGGATTGCTGAGGGTCAGGATGCCAGCCCTGCTTCTCTCTCCCCCCCCTCCCCCGCGATCAGGATGCTTCCCCGCGATTGCCAGATGTTGCTCTTCTCGGCCACCTTCGAGGACTCGGTGTGGAAGTTTGCCCAGAAGGTGGTCCCGGACCCCAACATCATCAAGCTGAAGAGGGAGGAGGAGACACTGGACACCATCAAGCAGTACTACGTCCTGTGCAACAGCCGCGAGGAGAAGTTCCACGCCCTCTGCAACATCTACGGGGCCATCACCATCGCCCAGGCCATGATCTTCTGCCACGTGAGAGCCAGGCCGGGCTGGGTGAGACCCCCCTCCACCCCAGCCCCTCCCTCCCTAACACTGACCCTTCCCTTCCTGCAGACCCGCAAGACCGCCGGCTGGCTGGCTGGGGAGCTGTCCAAAGAAGGCCACCAGGTCGCCCTCCTGAGCGGGGAGATGATGGTGGAGCAGCGGGCGGCCGTGATTGAGCGCTTCAGGGAAGGCAAGGAGAAAGTGCTGGTCACCACCAACGTCTGCGCCCGAGGTGAGTCGCAGCACCGGAAGGGACCCTGGGAGGTCTTCTAGTCCAACCCCCTCCTCCTCTCAAGGAGACCAAGGGCGGTCCGGTCTCTTCTCAGAAGGCCTCCGGTGTTGGAGCCCTCCCCACACTGACTGTAGGGAAGCTTGCAACGTCTTTGTGTGGGGAAGAGACATACACACCCCAACATGGAATGTCTCTTATTAAACTGGTAGGCCTTTTAATCACCCACTTGACGATAAACCTCCTCTCTAGGCATAGACGTCGAGCAAGTCTCCGTGGTCATAAACTTTGACCTCCCGGTGGACAAAGACGGGAACCCGGACAACGAGACCTACCTGCACCGTATCGGCCGCACGGGGCGCTTCGGCAAGCGAGGTCTGGCCGTCAACATGGTGGACAGCAAGCACAGCATGAACCTCCTGAGCCGCATCCAGGAGCACTTCAGTGAGTCCTGCCCCACAAGCGCCTCAGGGTGGGGGGTGGGCTTAGAGGCTGAGCCCTTCAGCCCCCCTCTCTCGCCTCGAATACAAGAAGTCTCGGCCTTCCGGTGGGGCCAGACCAAGGAAATGCAATCCTACCCCTTACACCAACAGCGCCCCCCCCCCCCCCCCAAAAAAAAAAAAAAAAACAAAGGCCTGGCTGGAGGATGTGGGGCCGGTGCCCTTCTTTCTGCTCCAGCCGAGGAGGAGGCTGGCCTGAAAAAGGAGGCCAGGAATTAGGATTAATTCAAAGGCACCCCTTCCAAAAACAATCCCACACACGCACACACCCAAATATTATTACTCTAGGCTAGGAGTCCGGTCTTTTTTGGGCCATGTGTCACTGGGGAACCGAACTGGTTCCTCGTTTTACGGATTTCTGAATCTTTTCTGACAAAGCCCCACTGTTTTTTTTTTGTTTTGTTTTTTTGCTTCCTTCTGTGCAGACAAGAAGATCCATAAATTGGATACAGATGATTTGGATGAGATTGAGAAAATTGCTAACTGAAGGGGCATCTGAGGGGATCCCACCCAAAATGGACACGCCATCCCGACTGGCACATGTCTCCTCACCAGCTGCGTGCGAAGTGGGTTGCGCCCCCCCCGCCCCCCCTCCACGGAGATCACAAGCACTGAGAAGTGACCTCATCCTCTTACACCAACAAAGATGCAGCTGGACTTTAATTTCCAAATTAGTGCAAACTGGAGAAGGGAAGACACGTTTCGCAAAGAAATGTTTACAGTAACTTTTTACTTTTTTTTTTCCTTTTAGTTTAGCCTTAAGAGTGGGGGAACCTCCAATTATGAAAATGATGCCAAAAAAAAAAAGAGAAAGTAGCCAATAATTAGATTTTAATGCCTGTTTTATGGAGAGAAGAGACAGCATTAAGATTGAACAGACAAATATTTATAGCTTGTGATTTGTTTTTCCTTTTCCTTTTACACTTCAAAGAGAACAAATGTCCAAGCTGGTTTTGTGCCGGGCAAAGATTGCTGTGTTTTATTCGAAAATTGCCCTGCTCCTCCTCCAGAGCTGCGTTTCCCAGGCGGGTGGGTGGGGGCCTTGAGACCTTGGCTGGCTTTTGAGGGGGGACGGGCAGGGAAGGGGCCCCACTTGCCCCTGGGAGGAGAGAAGGGCCCCGTTTTATGAACAGCTTGGGGAGGAAGAAGAGAGCGGAGGCCGGGCCAATCCCAGGGGGAGCCCTGGCAGCCCAAAATCAAGAGACCTTTGAGCAGAAATGAGCAGCAGCTCGGTATTTGCAGCAGCTTTAATGCTGAGAGAAACCTAAATGCAGAGGAAGGGCAGGTGGGTTTCCAGCTTCACCTCCTACAGGTGTGTGTGGAAGGGCTGAGGAGGGCCCGTCCTCCTTTTAACGGACCCATGCTGAGAATTGCAGCTTTATTCCCCGAGTCCCAGCAGATCCTCTCCCCGTCCACCGGCGATGGGGCATCAGGCCAGTGGTTGGCATTTTTGGGTGTGTGTGTGTGTGTTGGTTGGTTGCTATCAAATGGATTTGGCAAACTGATTTATCTTTTGGGGGTGTGGAGAGAGATCATGCCTACAATTGCAGTGACCTCAAATGACCTTCAGTTCGTTCAGGCCCCCTTCCCTCTGGGCTCAGTTTTTGGATTCTCCGATTCCGCCGAGGTTTCAGTCCCGTTCCTTTTCCTCTCTCTTCGTGGCACAGTAGAATTAAAAGTATTTTTTATTCACGCTGGGGGTGTGGGGGTGGGGGTGGGGGTGGGCAGATGAGTCCCTGGCTTTTTCTAAACCGATTGTGAATTCCGAGTTTTTAATCCCTGTGTTTTAAAGGCAGCCTGGGCTGGGACTGTGGTGGGGATTCTTTTCATGCGAAATGCTATATACGCACCCTGCTGTACCTACATTTTTGGGATGTTTGTGCACAACCTCTTGTTCTGTTTCTGTCCACGGCTTTCGGGGGCTTTCGGGGTGTTGGTGGTACCGGGAAAGGGGGGAGGTTTAAAAAAACATAGCTGTCCACAGATTTTGTATGCTGGGGCATACTTATTTTTATTCCACAGGCAATAACGGGCAGGCGAAGGCTGCATGTGGCAGGAGGGAACCTTCAGTCCGCTCTGGCCACACACAGGCAGCAGCCAGGGCTGCTCTCCTCCCGATGTAACTTCTCAGCTAGAATAAAGACCGCACGAGATTTGACACCCGGCCTCAGCTGCCTTCCATGCGATTCGAAGCGGTGGGTCTTCTGGGAGGGGGCTGACGGCACCTTTCCCCCTCTGCCTGCCAAGCCAGAGGGGAGTTTTAAATCGAGAAGGGTCTCACCTGGCACTTTCAGGCAAGAGCCCGGCTCTCCTTAAAGACTAAAACTAAGTTTGTTGGCATGGCATTTTAATTGAAATAAAATGAACATAGCTGATGGCCTGCTAGGTGCCCCTTCTGCCAGGTTGGGGGTGAATCCTGGAGGTCCCTGGTTTAGCTGGTGGGGGGGATGCAGGTTGCACGTTGGGGTTCTGCCTGGGAATCCCAAGAAACTCACTTCGTGCAGCCTTTTAAAAAAAAATTTACGCCACCCACCTTTCCGTGCTTGCTCCGTCCATTGGAAGGGTGACAGAAGCTGAGCATCAAAGCTGAAGCCCAAATATTTAGTGTTAAATTCATCTGCCGGTGTTTTTGGAGTGTATATTCTCCCTCGGAATATCTTGTGTGGGGTTACGGTGACCAAGTTCCCCAACAGAGTGCAAAAAAATTTATTATTTCCCCTCCCGTACAGTAATCGGTCCACCCCACCCCCCTTTTCCCTAGGAAATCTATGGGGGTTTTCAAGTGGCTCCATCTGGTCTGCCAGAGTGTGGAAGGCATAAAAACCAGCTCCTGGTCATGTGGGAATGGTCTCCCCCTCCCCACCCAAGCCTCCCATCAAAGAAATGCATGGGGCTGTTTCTATTGCCTTCCCGCAACTAGATGGCCTCTGGTGACTACAGTTCCCAGCTGCCTGCTTTCACTGCACGATGCCAGGTAGCCTCGCTTCATCTCTTTCCCCCAAGAGCTCTAAGGAGGCCCGGCCAAGACAAGCTGACCACTTCCCAGCACTGACCTTCCATGTTGGGTGTCCCACCCTCTCCGTGGGCCCTAGTGGGAGAAAGCAGGGTGGTCTTGGGAAGAGAGCCCAAATGGGTCATTGGGGTGCTGATGAATTGAGGTCAGGCCAGCCGGAGGCCACCACAGCTCAAGGCTTCCACACTCGAGGGGGGGGGGATTATCTTCCTGCCCACCCCTGGTGCCCTTTGGCCTGTCTGGGCTAAAAAATGAAGACTCGGAAGACGGACTGTTGTTGGCAAGCTGTCCACTCTGTTAGCATGTCTCATTGTACAGAATACCGAGAGTTTGAACTCTGCCTGCAGACAGAGAAACATTTTTCTTTAGAACATTCAAATACAGTTTAAGGAAAAAAAATGGCATTTTGATAACACAAACAGGCCACTCTTAATCAAAGCAGGTTGATTTGTTTGTTCAAAACACAGCAGCAGCAGCAGCCCTTCAGGAAAAGCCACCCCCCCCCTCCCTTCCCCTCCCCTGGCAGAACTCAAGGCTGCAATGCAAAACACAGACACGACTCGACTCTCCCAGGACTGCGTTTCACCGTTTCGGCACCCAAACGGCCAAGAGCTCCGAGCTTCTTATTGCCAGAAACAACACTGAATTTCAAATTTACACTGGAGAGAGCCCATTTGGGGAGGATCCTTCCAGACTTACTAATTTGTGCCATAATCTTGTAAAGGAAATTGATTAAAAATGCAGGAACAGGCCTTGAGAAGGCTGAGCAGGTTCAAGAGTCTTTATCTACGACCGACCGACCCACCCTCCCCAGAATGGAACAGGAGCCTTGAAATAAAGAGCATTGGGACCTCCGGGACAAGGCCAGCCTTTGTATCTTGCGCAAAAGCTTTCACTCCCCTCTCCCTCCACCCCAAGCCCAAAAAAGGATCATCTCTGTTCAACCAAAGCTGCACGAGAGAAAATTTGGAGCAAAAGGCTCCGTGCGTGTGGGGGGGGGGGGAGCTCCTGCTGGCTCTGCGCTGATTGTGAGCGGTTTCCACACCACCCTTCTAGATTCAAATCAAATTGAATCAGGAGGGATCAGAAAGGGAGAAGGAAGGATTAGTCGATTTGAGGGACCCACGGGGGAAGAAATTAACACACACCCCTCGCCAGATGGGATGCAGATGGGGGGCCCTCAAAGGGACCAATGGTGCCTGAAGGCAAAGGCCACACCCCTTTTGGCTGAACTGGGTGAGTGTCCCATCCTTGGGGGGGGAGGGGCAGCGGCTGGGTCTAAAGGAGCTGGAGTGGGCTGGGTTTCCTTGGGGGGGGGGGCGGTTGTTTAATGCAAGGCGCAGGTGCTCCTGCTCAGAGCTCCCCCTGCTGCTCGTCCAGCAGGATGCACAGCACGGACTTGTGGTGGATGGCGCAGTCCTGCAAAGACCGGCTGAGGTCCGAGAAGGTCCTGCGGGGCACTTCCACCGTCCTGATGCTGCAGCGCTGGTAAGTGGCCGCGTTCTTCTGCTCGGCCACAGCGACCACCGTCCCCAGGTTGTCCGTGGGCCGGAAGTAGCGTTCGAACCGTTCCCCCGAAGGCGAACGGATGGCCAGCAGCAGCCGGGGCTCCTCGCAGGGCTCCTCCAGGTTGAGGGTCAGCGTGGTGGGAGAACGTCCTTCCCTCTTTTTATTCAGCTGAGGCCTCTCCAAGGGAGCGAAGAGGGCCTGGGGGTCCTCTCCTCTTCCCCCCCTGTGTTCCAGCAGGAGAGAGGTGGGGCCTCCCTTCGGCAGAGGAGGATCCTGGAGGCCCTGCTCTTCCTCGGCTGGCGCCGCCTGGGTGCTGCCTGGGAGCTGCTGCCCAGCGTGCTCAAACATCACATCGGCAGTGCCCATCCTCCGCTCCTTCCTGCTGATGGACGGCAGCACCCGGTACTTGTTGAGGGAAGACGAGGTCCTGGTGGGCACTTGCTGGAGGAGGTCCGGCACTTCGGCCGGGAATGCCTGGATGGGCTGGGAGGACGACCTCCGGCCACTGACCGCTTCCTCCCCGGGGGTGGCAACCGGCTGGGGGGACGATGGCACTTGGTAGGAATAGGCCCCCAGGCTCTGGGAGTAGCTCAGGTTGGACCGGGTGCGCCCCTTGGCGGACTTTGGCCGGCTGACATGCATGGCGACGCTGGGCAGTGGCGGCCAGCGGGGAGACTTTGCGATGCCGAAGGGGACCTTCCGTTCAGAGGGTGCGATGGTCAGGGGTGAGGCAGCGGCCATTGCTTTTCAGGAGGCCTGGGAAAGAAGGAGAGAGAGAAACAGCACTGACGGGTCAGCCTCTCCGGCATGGCATTCAGCAGCTTACCTTGCCAGGTAACAAATCACCGTTTCCAGAACCTGCTTTGGAGCCCATAGCAGCTGTCTCCACCCCCCACCCCCTTTCCAGGCTTGGCGCCTGCAGCAATTTTAACCTCAATGGTGCAATGGTGGGCAGTGTAGGGAGGAGGAAGGAAGCGGGCAGAGGGAGGCCTGGGAGGGAGGGAGGGAGGGTGGCCCACCTGCCCAAGATGCTCCATGGGCTCCGGGCAACTGGCGGCTCTGGGCATCGGGAGGGCCGTCAGTCCAGGAGGGTCTCCGCTGCAGCCGCTGCCGGGGAGTCGCTGGTTTTGCAGCCTGGAAAAGGAGGAGAGGCCGGAGTTGGAGTTGGGGGGGGGGGAGGCTGAGAAACGCCCACCAGGGGAACTTCCCCTCCCACTCCTCGCCCCCCTTTCCTCTCCCAACAGCCCTGCCAGGTAGGCCAACCCAGGAAGGTGGGGTTCCCCCTCACACCCAGAGCCTGTCCCGTGATGACTCCAGGCCCCATTGTTCCCAGCCTGCCCCGCCCATCATCCCCTGCCGGCCTATTTCTTCCAACAACCCTCGCCCGCAGCCGTCCTGTGGTCCTTGCCGTCCAGAAAACCAACGTCCCCATCATCCCCAGCCCGTCGTCGCAGCGAGCTCGGTTTGATGGAGAACCCCACGGTTCTCGACCGTGGTTGGGGACAATGGGGGTTGTAGTCCACGGAGGGAGAGGGGGGCGAGTGGCGGGCAGGACCGGTTCCCGCCTCCGCTTCACCTGGCCGCGGCTCCATCCAGCAGCCCTGCGCGCAGGCGGCCAGTTCTCGGTGGTAAACAGCGCCGCGTTTCCACGGCAACGGCCGCCGCCAGCCGACTTCCGGCCTTGACCGGAACAAGACGCGCGCGCGCGCGCGAGAGAGAGAGGCCCCCCCGCCCGGCCCTAGACGACAACCGGGCTTTTCGCGCATGCGCGGGGCCCTCGCCCTGAGGGAATTTGGAGGGCGGAGAGAAGGAAGGAGGGGGCGTCGCTTCTCGAAAATAAGGGGATGAAAAGGTCGGCGTGGACGTTCCTCCCTTTCCCCCCCGTGGAAAAAACATCCCCTCGCTGCCCAACAGCCTTGCTGGGTAGGCCAGGCTGGCCGGGGAGGGCGGGGTGTCTTTCCCGCCCAGGGTCGCCCTTTGGCCCCTCTCTCAGCTTCAGGGGGGGCGGCTGTTCCGTCAACTATAAGTAAAGTGTAACTAAGTAACTGGGGGGGGGGGTTATATCTACATATATGTATG
>JAEANM010000049.1:0-14264 GCA_017656035.1 Myanophis thanlyinensis | reverse complement strand
ACACACACACACACACACACATGCATTTCAAATAAAATCCCAAAGTGGGGAACATCACCTGTTCCTTCCTCCCTCCCTCCCCCCCAGCCCTGGGGAAGTTGTTGTGGGGAGTGTGTAGCCCATGGCAGAGCTTGAAGGGCCCCCTCCCCAGCAGCTGCCTGGAGTGGAGGAGGGGGGCTGTGCACAAGGACCCCTGCCTCCCTTAGAGACATGGGGGGGGGTGAAAGACAAAGGCGGGAGGAAGGAGGAAGACCCCTGTCCCTCTCCGGGTCTCACCTGACCTTGGGGAGCTGGTCCCGGTGACCCCATCTGCAAGAAAACAACCAAGCTAAGCAGGGGGTTGGACTAGAAGACCTCCAAGGTCCCGTCAACTCAGTTCTTATTCTATTCTATTCTATTCTATTCTAAGCTCAGAGAGCACCAAGGACCCCCCCCCCAGTCCTTTCCTTCCCTCCCTCCCCCTCCCCCACTCTAGCAGTGATGATGTCACCTATTTTGGGTCATGAATCATTGAAGAAGAAAGCAGCAAGCTCAGAGGACCCCTTGAAGCCAAACTGGGCTCTCAGCATCTGGAAACACCAACCACCCTAGAGCAGTTTGGGGTGACCCCCCTCCCCCAGCCAGTAAACAAGTGCCTTGTTTTACTAGCTGGGTTAGCTGAGCTGATTAGAGCTCAAGGTTTTGGCTTTTCTTAAAAAAAGAAGCCAGCTTGCCTAAAATCCTTGCATTTCAAAGTTGAGGAGGGGTGTCAGCGGAGGATGATGAAAAGGAAGGGGTGCAAAATCTGTTTTTTGGCAGAAGGCAGCAGGAACGTGCAGCGCCAATGAACCAGCTGGCCCGATTTTTAAAAAATAAAATAAAAATCAAAGTAAGCTGGTTGCCATGGCCACCCTCTCTCTCTTCTCTCCCCCCCTCCACCTGCTTCATCTGTCAAGATTTTTCTAGAAATGAATTGCCATGGCAGTGGAGAGAAGGTCTAAAAATAATGCCATCCTTTCATCTACCGAAGCATCTCCCCCCCCTCCCCCCCACTATCTGATTTTATATAACAGCAGAATTAACAAAAGGACTCGCATGAAACAGCATCTTGCTGGGGTTGGATGTGTGTGTGAAATGACAGGATCTGGGTTTTTTTGCACAGAAATATTCAACCTGTCCTTCCAAGTTGCTAGTTCTGACTGTGTGTTCTCCAAGGGCCCCACTTCTGCCCCCAGTGCCCCAACACCCCAGGTGTTCCCAGCTCTCATTTCTCGCAAGCCACAGGGAGACAGATCTCGTGGTAGTGCCAAGCACCAGCAATCCCACAAGCACAGAGCGGGGCCCTTGAAATGTGGGACTTCGATCCCCCTCCCATTTCACTCTTTCAAGCCCCAAACTCATTTTCCTTCCCTGGTGCTGCCCAGCAAGGCTTCTGTGGGAATAAATGGGCTCCTGGCACTTGGCTCCTGCAACATCCCGGCTTCCTGTTTAATTTCTTTGAGGAAAGTGAAGCTATAGGAAGAGGGCCGATCCCTGGTGACTGGGCACTGACTGGCAGTGCCACCCTGTGACTGGCCTTAGGCATCCTTCAGATGCTCTGATCGTTCCTTGAAGGGCAGCCTTCGATTCTGAGACGCAAAAGAGAATTTATGTCCTGGACTAAAAGCAGTGGAAGGCACCCTCACTGTGTTGATTCTCCAAGATCAGTGTTTCTCAGAATCTGGGAGTTGAAGTCCAAACATTTTAACGTCACCAAGGTTGAGAAATGCTGTCCAACATGCTTCCGAAACACAAAACCTTCCTTGGGGCTCCTAATTAGCCAGTGCGCCCCAAACAGAACAAAGCAGAATAATGGAAGGGACCTTGGAGGTCTTCTAGTCCAACTTTTGCTACATCAGCTGATCATTTACTTATTTGTTTTTTAAACTTATTTTTTTTTTAAATCCCACTTTTATTCTTTTTTATAAATAACTCACCACTTTCAGAATTCATGGCTTAAACCAAGCTGTTTTCCTCCTCAATTTCTTGGCTGGCTGAGGAATTCTGGGAGTTGAGGTCCACATGTTTTCAAGTGACTGAATTTGGAGACCCCTGCTAGATAACTACCAATATTCTTCCAAAATTAACCTAAACTACAGTTGATGTCTCAGGATATGTCATTTTGGTTTTTAATTTCTCTTTTGTTGTTGTTGTTGTTGTTGTTAAAAATAGATAACAAGATTCTGCCTGTCCCTGCCAGCAGATGTGCAACAGGGCAGCCTACTGAAGAAAAGATCTGGAATTTTGACCTTACTCCTGAAAGAACCAGAGAACGTCGGAAATCAAAGGTACTGGAATTTGAGATTGTGCCTATGTAAGATTCCTGCTAAAATCCAGGTCCTCGTCATGGCGGGGAAACAGTATCGGAATTCCTCTCTGTTCTTGAAGGGACTTGAGGAATAATAGCCCAGCTGGTACTGGTACAGCAGAAGAAGGGAGACCCTACCAAGCGAGGCAGCCTGCCCTATGTCTTGGGCAGAAGGAAGGGGGCAAAAGGGCCCTGGCTAATGTCCCAGAGGGATATGGCTTGCTGAACCCTCATATTGTCTGAAATGGATTCCTGCTTGAGCAGGGGGTTGGACTAGAAGACCTCCAAGGTCCCTTCCAACTTTGTTATTTTGTTATATAGGGTGATGGGTGGGGAAGCTGGTAGGAGAGCTTCCGTGCCAGGACTAGAGGAGAGAACCAGCTGTCCACTGACTCATCCCTTATTCCTGATTTTGTCACAGCCCAGGGGTGATTTCAAAACCATGAGGACTAAAAACTTAATCACGTCCTCAATCCCTCGCAGCCTCTTGTCCAAGGATGCGCCTACCATAAAAAGGGTTAGCTTCCCCAGGGAATGGTTCTATGGGGGGGGGGAGGGGGGAGTTGGCAGCACAGGCTCAGCCAGGCTTTCAGCAATGATCCGTTTTACCTGCTGAAGACAGAAGAGCTCTTGTGGGCTGCCCATTTTCCCTTCCATGAAGCTAATATTTTGGAGGGCTGCATCCAGACCCTTGGCCTGCGAACCCTCCTGAAAGCCGCTGCCGAAACAGCCCATCCTGTTCCAATCCTCCCTCTCTGTTCTGCCCCATAGCCATGCCCTTTGCTGACCTACATAAATCAGTGGGGCCTCAACAGCTCCATCGATTTGAGGGGGAGGGGCTATTCCTTCATTCAGAAGCGATTTTCTTGGTTTCGGGGCAAGAGAGGAAGCAGCCCTGTGCAATCTCCCTGTAATCCACTTCCCCGCCTGCACAATTTCCCCCTCCAAACTGGTCAGAACCAAGATAAAGAAATGCAAACTGGGGTTTATGTACTAATAAATCTGTATCTCTCTAGATACCCAAAGAGATTTTATTTAAAGGCATTTATCCCTCCCTTCCCCACCACCCCCAATTTTGCAGTTCAGCGAGTACAAACACCATCCTCTCTCTCCCTCCGCAAGGCCACCAAATATGTAAAAACTGCCCCCTCCCGTTCCCCCCCCCCCCCAGAGTCCCATCCTGCTGAGCACCAGCTCACAGGCCCTTCCTTCTTCTGCCAATCTCCAAAATCCACAAAAAAAGGACACAAAGCTTTTGGTTGCTTCTCCCCCCAAGCTGAAAAAGACAGGCTGCGATGATCATGGGACACCGGATGATGGAACACAGTTGACAGGGGTTGATTGCGCCAGGGTTCGGTTGCGTGTCGATTGTCAAACTCTGGATTTGTTACCAGGAGGGACCCCACGCCCACTTGTCTCTCCTGCCCAGATCTCCAGGAATTTAAAAAAAAAAAAGATTTATGGCTTGGGTGCTCCTAGCGGGACAGGCAAGGGGGCTCCCGGCTAGGCGTCCAGGAGGCTGCGTCCTCCACCGGCAGCGCCCCACGCAAACTGCAGAACTGGAATTCCCGCACCAAAGTCTGAATCTCCGGCCGCTCCAGCCCCTTGGCCGTCTTGGCGTTGGGAAGGGGACCGCTGGGGTGGCCGGGGGCCGTGCAGTCAGCCCAGAGGGCCGGGCCAGCCGGGCCCAAGCTGCCGATGGCACAGAGGACGGTGCGGGCGGCCAGCCAGTCGTGGGTGGCTCGGGTGGGTGTGCACAGGGCGGCCAGTTCTTTCTTCCTCTTTCCCTTCTCTTCCTCTTCTTCCTTCTTCTCCTCTTCTTCCTCCTCCTGGATGGCGCTGAGCCGGTGGGCGTTGCGTCCGCGCTCGGGGGGCGGCCGGTAGGGGCACTTGGCGTTGAGCAGCCTGCGTAGGGGCGCCAGCGGAACTGCGGCCTCTCCCAGCAGCTGTCGCCGGAGCCGCCGCGAGTCGCTCCGCCGCTGCAGCCGCTTGAACTCCTCGAAGGCAGCGGTCGAGGTCTGGAAGAGGAGCCGGGCGGCTGCCTGCGCCTTCTCGGCCCGCGAGAGCAGCACCGCGTGGCAGCGCAGCGCCACCGCCTTGTTCTTCACCTGGTGCCGGTAGACCCAGGCCAGGACCCGCGGGTGGCGCCGGTCGGCCCCGCAGAAGGTGATGCGGTGCAGCAGGTAGGCGTGGCCGGGTCGGCGGCTCTCCTTCTGGGCGGCCGGGCGCAGGTGGAGGCCCTGCGGGCCCAGGGTGAGCTGCATGCGGGCGCCGCGCTGGCCGGCCTGGCTGCGCGCCCAGAGCTTCTCCACTGCTGCCTCGGCACAGCCCTCGCCCTTGGCCTGCAGGGTGGCCGCGTTGCCCAGGTAGCAGACGCGGAAGGTGGGCTCCTCGGCGTTGAGCTGGGCCGTCCGGCGCCGACTGCGGAAGAGCCCGGCCAGCGCCCCCGGGGGCCACAGCTCCGGCCACGAGCCCAGCACGTCGGCCAGCAGCGAGGCGCAGCTCAGCCGCGGCGCCCAGCCCTTCCCCGGCCGCTTGCGCTCCTCGCGCCCCACCAGCACCCACTTGCTCCGCCGCCACGGCAGCAGCGCCGCCGCCATGGGCAGCACCCACCGACGCGGCCGAGGCGCCCCCGCCGCTTCCTCCCTGCCCCGGCTCAGCTGGACTCGCCCGGCGCTCTGATGGCCGGAGCAGCAGCTGCGGCGGGAGAAGAAGCGCTGAGCCACGGAGCTGCTCCTGCTCCGCCTCCCGGCCCTTTGCCCGCCCCCTCTCCCCGTGTCCGTGCCCGCGAGGGAAGGGAGCGCGCCCGTCGCCCTCCTGCTCCTCCCCGGGAAGGTCCCGGCGCCGCTGAACGGGGCAGCGCCGGAATGGAAGGGAGCCGGAAGAGAGCAGATCGTGGCCGGCGGCAGTTGGGGTCCCCTAAAACGGGAGAGCGGAATGAAATGGTGATTATGGGCGGGGGGAGGGAGTGTCGCATCGCCCGGTGGTCTCGGAGCTTTTTCTACCAATACAGCCAGGAAGATGGACGGGGAATCCTTCCTGTTCTATGAAATAGGCTGCCGAGGGAGCCTCCATTGGGTTCTGAGCAAAGTCAGCTCTTCATCCACCATCGTCCTGTAAAGTGCCCCCCCCCCCAATTCAATCTGGCACCTTGTCCCGGCCTTAATCTTGAGATGGAGATCAAATTATCCAGCCTTTCCTTTCATCTGGGCAGATGTGAAGGCTGCACACCTTTGGAGACCCCCAAAATAGGCACCTTAGATGGTTACAAACTTAGTAGCTGTACATGGCAACCCTCCCAACCTTTCCTTTTTACTTACTTTGTGGCTTCCAAAAAAACCAACCACCACCACCCCAAAACCAGCTAATTCATCCAGGTGGATTTATGATCCAGTGTATCATGTAAGCTTGGAAATTGCATTAAATTATTTCAACACCTTAATGTTGCTTAATGTTTTCTCTCCTAACAATGGAGCCTCAGAAGTTTTCAGGAGTGGAGGTGCCAGCTACCTGAGCAATTTCCCACAGCACATTTAAAGCTGAAAATGGTGGTGGGTTGTTTTTTTTCCCCCTTTCAATTCCTTGGGAATTCAGTTAGGAGAAAGTGGAGAATGCCGCAAACTCTTTGGTTATAACATGCGGGGAGGGTGTCCAATGAACATTTTCACTTAAGAAGGAAGGAAGGACAGAAAAAAGAAAGAAAAAAGAGAAAGAAATTTGGTATCTTCTCAAAAGCGAGGAAGTGAGAGAGACTGAATCTGACAGGTTTGGTACGTCTGTATGGATGGTTGCCATGGCATCGCTTCCCTGGAAACTTTCCTCCTCCTCCTCCTCGTCCTCCTCCTCAGGAGGAAGAAGTTGGTGTCTTGTGTGGATCCTGGAAGCTGAAAGAGAGCTTAAGGGAGGGGCGCATCTGCTCCCCGGTCACCTGGGGAGGATTAATGGATCTGTTTATCAGATTGGAGGATCTGAACATGCAAACTCTCCCTGGGCTGGGCAGTTGTGGGGGGCTGCGATGGAAAATACAGACCGGTGAGCAGCTCAAGGGGGGGGGGGGGCTGATCACTACCTTCCTCCGGAAGGGTCTGTGTGAGAAGGCAAGGCTGCCCACAGAAGCATCGGGGGCTTCTTTTCTTTGCCCCAAAGGAAGACTCTCATCCGTCCCACCCGTAAGTCTTCAAGAGGAGATGTTTCCCTTCTGAATTGGGCCCTCATCTTTCCAAGTTTCAGATTCAGAATTTGTTTTCCTTTTGTGTAAATTGCGGCAAAAGGCATTCTGGCAATCGTCCATCCTTTGAAAATTGTCTAATGCTGTGGCTTTGAAGAGATACATGCAAATAGTATGCAGTATACATAAAACGGAGACATGGAGCTGAGACTGCTTTTAAAGGGTGTGTGTGTGTGTCACCCCGTGCTAAAGGGGAGGAGGAGGAGGAGGAAGAGTTTCAGAGCCCTGATCAGAGAACTTGGGGAGAGATTTGTGCTATTTTTGAAGTTAGTTGCTGCTGACGTTGTGTGCTGGCTGTCTTCTCAATCCCCAAGTGAAGGAACATTCCCCCCCCCCCCCCACAGTTTCTGGCTGATGAAGGAGGGGGCTGTTTGGACTGAAGGCAGAAGAGGGCTCCTGGTCGCCTGGGAGTTGGCAGCCGTGAGGAAAGGGGAAGGGGCTGCTTCAACTCCCTCCAAGCCTTTGAATCTCCCAGGATGCCCTGGAGGAAGGCTCCCTCAAAGCATTCTGGGAAAACAAAATGCCAGGGAGCTCCCATTGCTCTTTTCTCTCAGCCAAAGAGTGGGGGATGGGCATGGACATGGCCAGTTCCTGGCTCTTTGTTTTGGGAGACCCTCTCTTATTCCAGACCCATCTCTGGAGGTGGATCTTCTGGGGTTCTCAGCTGCCCAGGAAGTATTGAGGGGTTTTGGGAACGGGGGCTATTTAAGCCTTCAGTTCACAGCAAGTGTGTGTGTGGGGTGGGTGGGTGCGATAAGGAGTCGCCTGCCTGGACAGCCTCCTCCAGGGGCCAGTTGGTGGCAGGAAGGTGCTGAATGGACAGCTCCTCACGGGAGCTCTCCGTGGTGCTGATTGGGATGATATCCCAGAGGTTTGGGATGCACAGCTCCTCGATTCTAATCTTCAGCGGTGCTGATGGGACCCCTAAGAGTTGTGCCCACCCAGGAGGAGGATATTGATCAGCAAAACCCTGAAAGGTTATGGTTAGGGAAGGCCACTGTTTAATGAACAGGGGTGTCACCTCCAATTTTGATTAAGAGGTGGCTGTGGGGAACTCTATCCCAACACAAAGATTGGGCAGCTGTTTGTCTGAAATGGTGTAGGGTTTCCTGCCTCAACAGGGGGTTGGACTAGAAGACCTCCAGGGTCCCTTCCAGCTCTGTTATTCTGTTCTATAGAAGCTGAAGGTGGAAGGAGTGGGAACTGAGCTTGGTTTCTCTTCATTTATGTTCATCTTAAGTAATTTTACACATTGTTATCATCAATGCAATTTGGTTATGAGATAAGGGGCATCTTCAGATTTTGGGATGTCAATGTTTTGATGCCTGGGTCACGTCATGTGTGGGGCTGACTCTCTTTGGGGTTGCATCTGCCAGACGGTTTCACTTCCGGAAATGTTGTGGTTCACTTAGTAAGCCATTGCTCAACAGACGATGTCTTGGTGTGATGTTTCAATTAGCCCTCGCTTCTGTACGTGCGCACATCCAAACCAGAGCCTTCCCCCCCACCCCCCGCTTGCATGGCAGGAGGATTTGGGCCCCACCATCCACCTCCCTTGCCCCCAGATGAGCTGGGCTCCGTCTCTTAGCAACCTCGCTCTCCGGGCTGCAATAAATTGGTGGGTTATCGTAATGACTGCATCACTGTCCCCCTGGCAATGAGGATTCTGTCGAAAGGAAGGCAGCAGGTTCCTCCCTTTGCAAGTCCCTTGTGCTCCCAGAGCCTGAGAGTCACATCTCAGTCCATCTCTCTCTCTGCAGGAACTGCTTGTAAAAATAAAGGATAGTTTCTAGGCTGGGTCATTGTTTGCAATACGGGGAAACAGGGATGGGGAAAGGAATGAAGGGAAAGGGGAGAAAAGAGGGAGGGAGGAAATAGAGGGAGATCAGGAGGGAAAGGAAGGGAAAAAGCTGGGAGCAGCTTCCAGTAATATCAGGATTTATCCATGTGGCACATCCTCTCCTTTTTTTTTTTTTTTTTTGCAGCTGTGTTTTATTTTGGGGCCATATGACATTTAGTTGTGCTGTACATACAACTGGCAACAGGTTTCTTAAAGTTGTTGCCCATCGTTGCAGACCTTGGACTGAGAGGAGGCCAAGGGGCGGGGGTGGGGCTCAGTCTTCTCTGGGCTTCTTCAGAAGAAAACACGGAAAGGGCATGGGGGGAGGGGGCGCTGACAGGCACTTGGCAGCTGGCCACCCCACCGGATGATTTGGCCGAGGGCAGGGACTTCTGGCAGGGTGATTCCAGCTCCCCTGGGCCAGTTTCCCCGTGAGATTTACAGGACTGAACCCCCAAAAATTCAAGACAGAAAAAGAACGTAGGAAGAACGCAAACCCAGGGCTCGCAAAGGAGCTTTACCTGCACCCACCCCACCCCAAAAGCAGCCCTTAGGCCTGGAAAATCGTCTTGTAGATCCACTTCTGGAAGTTGGCCACGGCTGTGTAGACGCCCGGATAACCAGGGCTGGCGCAGCTGTGACCCCAGGAAACGATGCCGAACACGCGCCCGTCACACACCAGAGGGCCCCCGGAGTCACCCTGGCAGGGGGGGGAAGAGAGGGGGGAGTCTGGAAATCGGTCAACAACCCCCACAGACCTTCCAAGGAGTCCTTCTCCCATCTGGGCACTTTCTGCAACCAGGTTGGGAGGCACCGACCCAAAGCCTTCTCTACCTGGCAGGCGTCCTTTCCTCCCCGGCCAAATCCGGCACAGATCATGTTCTTGGTGATGTAACCAGCGTAGGAATCGGAGCTGTTGCACTTGCAGGATGGGACGAGGGGCAGGCGGACGCTGCGCAGGGTGTCCGAAGACCTGCCCCCGATGGGTGTGGTGTAACCCCAGCCGGAGACCTGGCAGAAGCGGCCGGGCCGAACCTTCGCCCCTTGGCGAGGGACCGGCACAATGGAGACAAAGGGGCTGTAGGCCACCGGTCGGCTCAGCTGGCGGGCGAGAGGACAGTGACCCTGAGGGGGAGGGGGATTGAGGTACAAGGAAGCAACCCCCCTCGTTTGTTCCCCCAAGGGGCCATGCCATCTTTGGGGGCATTGCAGCCCTGGGTCAGAAAGGGATCTGCCAAGCTGAGCTTGCCTGCATGCCCCCCTCCTCCTTCCAAGAATTCCCCACTGAAGCAATCACCCCCCTCTTCTCCCCCCCCCCCCCGTGGTCTCTTCCCCCTGAGAGCAGAGCCCCCACCCCGAGAGGTTGGGCTCACCTTAATCAACATGATGTCCGCATTTTTTGAAGAGGCGCTGTAGTCCGGATGGACCACCATGCGGGCTGGCCGGAAGATTTGCTCGGTACCCTCAAAAGTGGACAATGAATACTCTCCGGCCACAATGAGCATCTGGTTCATTCTGCAAGATGGGAAAGGGTGTGTGTGTTGGGGTATGGGGCCGGGGGAGGGCAGGGGCCAAGCAGGGGCAAGGGAGGAGGTAATCGATAATCATTATCAGCTAAGGTTTTTTTAATATTTAATAGTGAAGGTGGCAATTTTCAGATGGACGGACTTTAATTCCCAGAATTCCCCAGCCAGCCACTTAACAAATGTCTCACTGAGCAACAGAAATGCTGGGCTCAATTGTGGTCGTAAGTCGAGGACCATCTGTACACCATCTGCCAGGATGTCTCCTTACCCGGTCTTGCAGTGGGCAGCGGTCAAGACCCAGCTGCGGCTGACCAGCGCCCCCCCGCAGAAATGGAAGCCAGCCTTCCTCTTCAGGGACACTAAGTACTTGGACGAGTGGGGGGGCATAATGTAGCCCCCGATGATGCGGGGGGAATCCATCTCTTGGTCTGGGGGGAGAGGGTGATGGTCAACAGGCCAGAACTGTCCATCTGTAAGGTGATGGAGACATGTTGCAGACCCCATAAGTGATTAATGGGACCGTAGCCTTTTCAGGTTAAAATGGAATGCGCGTCTATTTTTGGCGGTTTTAATGCCCTGGTCACTTCTGCCGTTCTCTGGCCCTTTTAAGAAAGATGCCACGGTCTGGCTCAGGAGTCAGGTTGACCCCAGAAGCCGTAAATTAGTTGGTGGCTGAATTAAACCCATGGGAGGGATATTGAATTAAATATTTTCTTCTACCTAAAGCATCCTGCTTCTTTCCTTCCTTTCTTCCCCCACACACGCACACGCACATACACACACACACGAACACACACAATAACTTTTTTGCTACTCATAAGATTCCTTGCCCAGGAGATACACACACACATCTATTTATTCATTCAGAGCTGCTCTCCCCCAGTGTTTCTACCCTCTTTACAATTTTGGGACCTGAGGATGCCCTTTAATTACCAGCTACCTTCCAGCACATCCTGGGCTTAATTACAGTCTTCTCACAAACAATTAAGCAATTGTCTGCAGAGTTATGTCTTGCTCCCTGCCAGGATGTTGCTTTTATGATTAGTTTCCTCTTGGTCTTTTCTAGTGGGGGGAGGGGAGATGGGGAGGGTGCACCACTCCAAAGCTTCATTCCTGGGTGGGTGGGAGGTTGAGAAATTAACTAAAAGCCCCCTGGAGGGCTATTCTTCATTAAATAATTCATCATTTATCTGTATTTCATTAATTACCCCATTTTCATTAAAGCTAGGATTGAACTAGGAATACATTTCTAAGCAGTGTATAGAAGGGTTTCAGGTAGCAATTTTCCTCCTCCTCCTTCTCCTCTCCCACCCAAGGTTTGCACACGCCCAACTTCTAACAGCTCAGGGCAGGAAGCCAGTCTTAAAATGGGTTTCCCCATTGATTCCACTTGGGGGTGGGGGGGAGAAAGGACCTTGAATAGTCTGCCTTCAGATAGGGAGGGGAGCAATGTGCCAAGTCCTGTCTGGTGGGGACCCAAAAGAAAACCGAAGGGAAATGGCCTTTCTCTTAACAGCTTCCTTTTTCTTCGGCAGCGTTTCGAGAAATGTGGTCAGAATGAGGAAATGTCCCCTTTTTTTTCTGTAATTCATGATCCAGGCCAGTCAACTCCCTTGGCTCAAAGTCTCCAGATGCCGCCGGTGGATTCGTACCTGACCATTCTTGTCTGTCACTGGCAGAGGAAGGGGGTTCCGTGTGGCGGTCTCCCCCAAAATCCTGTTCGGCTGCCCCGGTTTCTGAACCAATCCATGGAGCTGCTGTAAGAAAAGGTAGGCCTGAAGCCCTGGGTCCTTGGCTGACCTTTTGACAGGTTCGTTACATGGAGACGGGCCGAAATTCACAGTTTCCCTTGGTGCCTTCGACCTCGCTCTGCCTCTTTCTGCCCTGAGTTCTGTACCGAAGACGGGAGAAGCTCCCAAAAGGGAATCCAGATTATTATTATTTTATTCTTTGTATCTCCCCACGTTAATAAAGCAAGAAAGGGGGGGAAAGGCACATTCTTAACACGGGACTTTCTGAGGATCCTTAGTGCGTGCGCAGTGTTTTTCAGAATGTACTCCTGATGCGGATATAAACAGTCCTTCTAAAAGGTTTTATTAAGACTGTAAATACAGAGCGGTAATAACTGCAGGAAAGACCACATTTAACTGCCTCAAATTACCCATTAAATCTCAATTAACTTGGTTTAAGAATATGGGGAAGATGGATCACAACCAATTTTTTTCCCCTGGCTGTAGTTAGCAGTAGTGAAATTCCATTTGTTTAAAGAAAAAAAATAAAAGGCAGGGTAGAGAAAGACTTGGGTTTGTAATCACCCAGCGATTACACTTCATGTGTAAAACAAACCCTTTTAGCTAAACAAAAGGGGGGGGGAGAGAGAGAAAAAAGCCCATCTGGGGGCCCTTTCCTTTTGCAGGATCAAAACAAGCACCTCACAAGGTGAAAAGGAGGGTTGCCTTGTAAAGGCTGCCAACTCCAGAGATTTGGAAGAAAAAATGGAAGTGGAGAGTTCTGGAAATGGGGAAGCAATCTTCGGAGCAGTAATTGGGCCTCAGAGGACAGGAGCCCCCTTCTGAATGAGGGTCGGGGGGGGGGGCTAGGGGCTGCCCTCTTCATCTTCCTCTCGTCCCCTCTTCTAAGGATTGTGGGAATTGAAAATGGCTCCCCCCAAGCCCCCCCAGGTACTTCTTAAGTGGGGCAACTGGCATTCAGGCATCTCCACAAGGAAGCTTTTAAGCTACAGATGCTCCCCCCCCCAGGGAGGACTTAAAGGGAGGGACACCCTAAAAAAAAAGGATGCGCCCCCTCCCCCATCTCCATAGACCCAAATCTTGCAACAGAGTGGATGCAAATTGGGCAAATGCCCATCTTCGGATGGATCCAGAATTCCTCTGCAGAGAATCAGACAGAGGGACGGATGGATGGATGGACTGCAGGCGTAGGTAAGCCCGTCTGGGACAAACCACTCACCGGTCAGCGAGGAGACGAGGAGCGAAAGCAGAAGCCCTGGACTGCGAGGTCTCATCCCACTTCCCTTCTGAAAGCATCTGTTGGGAGAAGGGGGATGCCCCAGACCGTCCCTCTCTTCTCCCTCCGGGCTCTCCTTTCCGTTGCCATAGCGACCCCCATCCCAGCAGCCCCGTCAATGGTCCACTGTCCTCAGGGGTCCTTCGGGGCACCAGCACCTGCCTGGCACCTTCCTTCTGGGCTTCTCGGCTTCCTTCCTGGGCTGTGCCCTCCCTTCAGGCCCAGGCTCGGGTTTCTCGGCAGGCTGGGTGGCTCGCTGACATCCCGGAGGGGCCCCCCCCCATCCCTGCTTGGCATGGAGAATGGAGCATCTGCCGCCAGGCAGCAGAACCAATGGTGCACAGCCTGGAAAGGGATGGGCCCAGCCCTCCGTAGAGACCAGGCGTGCCCCGAGTCGGAGAAAGCCTACGGAAGGCTCTCCTTTTTGCCCCAGAGAGGATCGACGGCAGGAGATGGGAAGAAACACTCCACGGCGGGATCTTCTGGGTGACTCTGGAGGACCTTCTGGGCGATGCCCAGCCAGATGGATCTCTGGCGGTTGGGAAAAATTAATAGGACTACTGATAGACATCTGTCACCTTAGCTTGATGACGGGTGTATTGCTTTTCTGGGCTTTTCACCAGCAGCCATCAAGGCAGCCATTATTCCCTCGGCTGTTTTTTCCCCCTCCAACAAGAACCCTGAGAGGGAGGCCAGGCTGAAGATGCCTTGGAAGCCGGTCGTTGCTTTCCCCACACCACCTCTCCAGCCACTTTGGGCGGGGTGGGGGTTGGTGGCTGTTGAAGGCGAGTGGTCTGGGCCAACCGGAAGCCCCCGGGTTCCATAGCCACTTAATCTATCCAGATTAGTATCAGCTTTGGAGTTCTCCCAGCAGGAGGTTGGACTAGAAGACCTCGGAGGTCCCTTCCCACTCTGTAATCCTGTTCTGTGGAAAGCTGGGGCCACTGAAGGACCAAGGAAAGTCCAGAATGAGGTGGGGCCTACTCAGTTTCAGGGTCTGTGTGGGAGCCCCCTCCCCATACGACCAGCGTCCATCCTGGTGGTGGTTTCAGCGGCGGGGGGGAGAGAGAGAGAGAGAAGGCCGGGAAAGCAGCCCCTCCAAACAGCCGAGGGTCCTCTGTTGAGTTTAATTCTGGAAAAGGCTCACAGCCTTGAGTAAAATATTGGGCGATGGCTGGATCAGACAACAATAAACCTTGGATAAACAAAGCCGATCAGGGCTTGAGGTCTCTTGATTCAGGCCAAGGATTTTGCCCCCGGAGCAAAAGGGAAGGGGGAAGAGGAGAGGAGAGAAGAGAAGAGAGGAGAGGAGAAGAA